>CATKWJ010001198.1:0-35360 GCA_949825065.1 Odontocerum albicorne
TATATATATATATATATATATATATATATATATAATATATATATATATATATATATATATATATATATATATATATATATATATATATATATATATATATATATATATATATATATATATATATATATATATATATATATATATAATATATATATATATATATATATATATATATATATATATATATATATATATATATATATATATATATATATATATATATATATATATATATATATATATATATATATATATATATATATATATATATATATATATATATATATATATATATATATATATATATATATATATATATATATATATATATTATATATATATATATATATATATATATATATATATATATATATATATATATATATATATATATATATATATATATATATATATATATATATATATATATATATATATATATATATATATATATATATATATATATATATATATATATATATATATATATATATATATATATATATATATATATATATATATATATATATATATATATATATATATATATATATATATATATATATATATATATATATATATATATATATATATATATATATATATATATATATATATATATGTGTGTGTGTGTGTGAGTGTGTGTGTGTGGTGAGTGTGTGTGTGTGTGTGTGTGTGTGATTTTATAAAATAAATTTAATTTTTGTATAAAAAACTCTCACCATCGATACAATTCTGGAACATTTTAAATGCATTTAAATTTTTAACACACATTATTTATTTATTCATGATTTATATTTACTCGTATTTCTACTGTAAATATTCTCATATAACGTGTTTTTACTTAAGTTAAATAAAATATTTTATTAATTATTTTTTGTCCATGCTTTAATTTCAAATTAACTCGTAAGTTTATTAAAAAAATAACACCACCAATGCGGATAATGACTTACGAGTACTTATGAAATACTGGTTTGACGTCAGCTCGAAGTATGACCCAAGACTTGGAACAATTCCAATTGTCTTCTCTGTTTTGTTCGAATGCTCCCCTGTGATGTACATGCGAACGTATGAATATCATACAATCGTACGGAGCCTTCGCATAAGACAAAGGTTACATTTGTACGCGTCTATTAACACTGACAGAAAGGACAATTATTGAGGGGATTTATTTTAACAGCGATCTCAAATTGAATGCGAACCCGCGAATCGATTTGATACAATATGCAGAATACATAAAATAAAAAAAAACTTTAAAATAATCTATAAAAACAACCATACATAAACTTAATATTAAATAATTTTAATTGACCATAACGTTAACATCCCTTGAATATAACATAAACATGGCATGAAAGTAGCGCGAGCTTCTAAAATAAAATAACATAACATAAAATACTTATAACATAACACATACTTATTATAAACATAACTTATACATATCATAAACATAACGTAAAGATAACATAAACATAACATAAACATAACTTAAACATAACATTAACATAACATAAACATAACATAATCATAACATAAACATAACATAAACATAACATAAACGTGACATAAAAATAACGTTAACATAATATAAACATAACATAAACATAACCTAAACATAACCTAAACATAACGTAAACATAACATAAAAATAACATAACATAAATATAACATAAACATAACATAAACACACCATAAACATAATATGAACATAACACAAATAAAACATAATATAAACATAACATAACATAAACATAACATAAACACATCATAAACATAACGTAAACATAACATAAACATAACATAAGCATAACATATACACAACATGGACATAGCATAAACATAACGTGAACATGACATAAACATAACATAACATAAACATAACACAAAAATAAACTTAACATTAATCTAACTCGGCAGCGCTTTTGAATAGTCATTTAAGTAAATCACTCTTAATGTGCATTACCCATCAACACTGCAACTCATCGCAAGTTAAAAACTTCGTGAAGGTCTCTAAAAGCCGAGACACTTGACAATTCAATGGGTGTAACACCACTTAGGTCTAAATGTTTCCGGTCTTAACAAGTTAGAGCGTGTATGGTTAGATACCACGGCCACTCCTTTTGCATGATCACACAATGTTACAGTTAAAATTGTATGCCTCTACCTTCGGCAGTATGTTAACTATAGCCGATAAAAGGCGTATTATTCGTTACATTTTGAAATATTAAAAAAACGAATATCACGCGGTTATTAAGTTTCTTTCTAAAGAAGTGAAAGCCTGGCTAAAATTTACGAAGTTTAGTTGCTGCCTATGCAGAATATTCTCCGCCATACTCCACAGTGAAATATATGGCTAAACCGTTTCATTTAGGAAGATTATCGATTGGAGATCACCCTTGAAATGGTAAATCAACAGAATAACTCACTTTAGGAAGAGTTGAATTAGCGCAACAACAAGTGTTATAAGATAGAATACTAAAATCAAAAGAAATAGCAGCAAAGTGTAGGCTTTCAAAACTACAGTCCTTCGAATTATGCAAGGTCGTATTAACACAAAAATGGTAACTTCAAGATGGGTATTAAAACTCTTGAGTGTTTTCCAACAATATGAACGTTACAATGAAATTTTCATTCTCTGTGACGGAAAAGAAAAAGAAACAATTCAGTCAATTTTTACGAGGGATGAGACTGTGTTAAACTCCTTTGTCAAAAGTTTTGTATCATGATCCTTAAAAAATAAACATGGTGACACAACCCCAAAAAAAGGTTATGGAAACATTTTAGACGAATGAAATAATGTGACAAGCTTGGGAGGAGCTTTTGGTGGTTTCCACATAGGTATGTGAATGAATGTATACCGTATGATGAGGAAAAAAGTTGGACATTTTTGGACGTGGCTGTCAAGATTATGATGCGGTGGGGATATTAATGCAGAGGATAAATGTTTTAGCTGAGTGTTTTAGTATTTTGGAAATAAGTAATCAATTGTTGATTGAGGATGAGACCACTTCGTTACAGTTTATGCTTAGTGGAATTGTTCACTATGTCCACAAAATGGAACGTTATTTTTGCAATGTTATGTACTTGTACTCTACGGTTTGCATTTCCATTAAATTGTAAATGGTGTACAGCGGATTATTAAAAAATAACTTTATAAAATGAAAATATCAAACTTGGAGAAACAAACTTCTTATTGTTATTAGATTTGTACATATTACGGAGTTGTACTGTTGACAAATATAATTCATTGATTTTGTTCTAACAATATTCGCAATGAATAATTCAAATAAATATTCTCATATTGCAATATTTAATTTTGTTACTGATAGTTGATTTATCAATTGGAGTCGAGTTTATTGAACGGAACTAAATACTAATGGATATCGTTCACTCATATTATTTTTCGGGTAGTCCAGTATTATAATTCTCATAAATCTGGAATACGTTTTATGGATTGTGAATAAAACAGTGTTTACATTTTATATTCAAAAATACATTTAATTCATCGAATTTATTATATTTCCATAAAACTGGGTAAATAGAAAAAATATTTGTATTCATACAAAAATACATATCATCACGCCGTTTCCCTGTCTGGGTAGGCAGAGTGATCAGAGTACCAGATTTTCCTATCTCGACACACATATTTCGCCTCTTTCACAAACATACACATTCTCATACAGTTCCTACGATTTGTTTACGTTTTATTTTTCTTTCTTTCTTAATATTCGCTTTATCCAACCCTGCTTTCCTTGGTATTCCTCTACTTTGTATTCCACTCACATTTGCTTTTAAGTATAAATACTCGTATATAACAAAAAAACAAAAGTAATGATTTGAACCTTGAAGTAATTCTGACCATTTCATTTCAAATATTGTATTGTAGTACACTCTTGATGTACTCGTATTCTGTACAAAATGGTGGGCTAATTGCCAGATGTAAATTTCTTCAATACACCCAGAAAAATGATAAAGAAACCTTGAGTGATAACACACCGGGTCCATACAATCTGTGTAGATAAATTTGTTATTAAATATAAATTTATAAGATCGTTAGAGATAACCATTTTATCAACCTACTCCCATTTTATCATATTTCCGAAGACTTTCATCAATGTTGTATTGAATTGTATTACACTTTCGTTATACACAGTACAACCTGGCGGGCGTATGACCATGGGGCAATCTCTCAACCAACCAGAAATATGTTAATTGGCTTTAAGTGAAAACCAGACTAAAATACTTTTTTTAAACTATCTGGGTTCCAGTGGGATTTGAACCCGAAACCTCCGGGCTGGAAGACAGGCGTCTTACTAGGCTACGCAGGTCGTCCTTGGATTTCTTCTTCATTCATTCATATCATCGAGAATCGAATCCAATAAGTTCAGTTGGACCACGTGGCACAGTGTCACCATAGTATTTAGTAGTATGTTATTCAACTTCATCCATTATTCCTTTAACAAATCCAAACGAATATATTGAAACAGAAATCTTACGAATGAATCACAAACGGCTTACAAACTAGATCACGTAAATATTTTATTCATATTAACATCTGAAGTCATCTGGGTCACCTGAATGATATGTATCTATCTTGATCAGCCTCTTAAAATGGACAGTCCCATAGTATGGAATATACTTCCTCTAGGATGTAGGTACGCTGATAAATCTAGATGATTCTTCGGTTCGTATTATGTGAAATATATTATATTAAATGTAGGCGTTAAAGAATTTGTTTTAAAAACATTCTCAATTCTATGACAAATGTCACTTAAACTTGCATAACGTTTCCCTATTTCATTCATAAAAGGCCATCCATTATGTCGTGTAGCTCGTGACTTCCATGATAGCCTCTGACGACTTTTCTTCATGCATCTCTACACTGTTAAGGGTAGTCCAGTTACAGCTCTGACTTGGTCTGTCCAACGCATTGGGATTTTTCCTTTTGTGCGTCGTCTTTCCACGTCTCCTGTAACCACAAACTTCTCCAAACTGTCTCCTCAGTCCCGAACAATGTCCCAAATTAATTAGAGAACTAATAAGGTAAATTATACAAGGCAGCTAAGATATTTTTCGTCGACCCACGTGACGTAACACTTGACATATTTGTGTGAAACACAAACCATAAAATATTATTTTTAGAAAATAATGGTTGAGTTTAAAAAAATCCGAGTTATGTTTTTAAAGTACCACAAAAGGTTATGTCATGTAGTCCTTGACTAAGCAACGTGACTTCCACGATCGCCCTTGATGACTTATTTCCATCCAAACATCTCTCCATTCCACTGTTTGAAGAGTAGCGGTTAGGGGATGTCCTGTTGCGTTTCTGATTGTGCCCCTCCAATTGATTGAGGGAATTCTTCTTGTGTGTCGTTTCCTTCCAGGGATCTAGTGATTAAAAGATTTTCTTAACTGTCTCCTTGGCCACGGGAAATATGTCCAAAGAATCAGAAGACTCGCCATAGGCAAATAGGTAACCTATTGTATATGATGGATCTCGCATCCTCCTTGCTATGCCAGTGTTGTGGTATGGAGGAGGAAGTTATACATTCCAAGAATTTATCTTAGATGTTAAATTTGCTAATTGATGACAAATATGTTGTTACAGGGCAGAAGTTAGATCGGAATTTGAGAACGCTTTGAGTTTAATTCAAGAGGTAGTCTAAGCATGGGTAAATAAAGTTAGAAATATAACATAGTAGTTCTTGGGAATCAGTCTCGTGAAATAAAATAATAAAAATGCAATTTTTATTTCGTCCTTTAGAGAGCAGGCTCTTTAAAAGTGCTCTGATTCCAGAATCGTACACACTATTGTGGTCAGATTTTAAATCTTACAAAATAAATATACATTAGTTGACTATAAGAATAGGAAGGTAGTAGCTGCGGCCATTAGATGAAGTACTTCACCGCATCTGCATATGTTTAGAAAAAAAACACATTTGATAAGAAAACCGCAGAGTACTTATCAAGGGAAGGCAAACAGAATCTGAAGAAAAAAATATTTAACTGAATTAGTTAAATTCGCACTTTGCATAACGATATGCTTTCCTTGTCAGTTTTATAAAAAAACGTATTCTACATTTGAGCGAAAAACTCGAACTATTCTCGCACCATACACACTCATAACCAACTCTTGCGGTTATAATTTCCATCAATTGTTAGTGTTTATTTTTCCCCATTTTGTTCAATGATAAATTCTGCTTTTAACTCTGAGAAGAAAATTTCATTTTTAATGTATTTCAACGGTTAGAAGTTAGCGTTCCATCCAATCGCACATATAAGTACGAAAAAGAGAATAAAAACTCCAATATTTTTTTAATTTCCTTTGAAAAATAGTCACGACACAAAGAATAAAGGTTGATACGCTGTAATTACATGAACGGTGTGTTTTGATTGGCAAATTAGCATGTACAGAGACAGTCATATTCATAATATATGATTTGAACGCGTTGCAATGCCATCTGTCGACAGCACCCGGCGCATAACGATCCTTCCTACCGTGACCTCAATACAAACCGTTAAGGGGAGTGTACAGGAACCTTAAGATATATTTTTACATTGGTTAACAAAATTACACTAGATTTTTTTGCAAGCAAAAAATTAACGTGAGTTAAAAATTATCTTTCGAAATAAACCATACTTATAGACCATACATAGATAATACCTACAAAAGTTAACGTTTAATCACATTAAATAATATATATGATGCATTATTCTTTTTTCCTCTAAAAGAGAATTAGCTAAAAAAAAATACCATACTATTTGATGCACGGTTGAAGTATATAGTATATGGTAAAACCCAGTCAAAAATTTTACTCAAGTTATGAGTCAAGGGTAAAACCTTTTTCTTGACTGCAAGAAAATTAAAATTTTCGTTCGCGTCGATGGCAGATACGAACGATTTCATAAATTATTATGTCCGACAGGTCAGAAGATGGCAGTAAAGCGAATCCCAACTGCACAAACTTTTGTAACTCATCAGTAATCCGACGTGGTGCTTAGCGTATCTTCAGTAATTTATTTTATGTTTCTAACTCCTATCTTGGGCTTTCATCAGACGTTCTAATTTTTTGAACATTGTGTGAGCGATTATTAACTTGAAATAGTTTCATGATATATTATAAGTATATTTTTGACATTGGTTTTGACGACTGAAAAAAGAGTTCTTGGAAAATATGGCACCAGGAGATTCAGTATCCTGGTCTACTTGGAGAGGGGTGGCTAGATATAAAGATGAAATTTCTTAAACGAAAAATTATTGAATAGTATCGTAAGACTATTCAGGACTAAATACATGCTAAGTTGTCCGAACATCGGGACTACATAGATGCGAATGACAGGGTAAACTTTTTAGTCTCCTATAGGAAACGCGTGGCATAATTAATAACTGATAGTCCGGACATGGAAATAAATTAACGTTACGAAGGTGGTTTATAGACCCAATGGAAATATGCTAAACAATCGTGATATTTTTTTAATTGTTTTGGCTTACAATATGGTGCAAACAAATAATCAAATATTTATTTCTTTAGCATTGGAAATAAGTACATGAATTAGAAAAAATCAGTTTTTTTTTATATCGATAGCAGATAAAAAGTATTAAACATTTTTTGCAAGAAAGTGCCAAGAATCAGCATGCCTGATAGATGTTAGAAACTTAAAATAAATTACTGAGGATAAGCTAAGTACCACGCCTCGGATAATACATGATGAGTAAAAAAAGTTTCTGCAGTTGCGATTCAATTTCAAAGCCATCTTCTGACCATGCTGATACGCTTAGAGCGTGCACCACTGTGGACAATACCGGATAAAGGATGAATCAAGTCTGCAGAAATATAATGTGATATGTTATTGTTATTTGTTTAGTCAAATACTATTTATTCCACTTAATATATTTGTATAACCTTAACGGTTTCAAAGTTTTCATTTCATGATCAGGGGAGCAAAAATAAGACCTTGGAGAACAAACGACTCCTGTTTGTGCTTCCCTGGTGATGAAGTGATAACCTTGATACCGGTATGTTAAGTGGAATATACAGTGTTTGACTAAACAAATTACAATGACTTTAAACCTCCACAGTGTTGCCATAATTCCTTAACTATAAATAATACATAAACTTATGTCATTGTATTTTCAAGATGGAGTACTTGGAAAAATACTTTTGCCTATGTTAATTTTTTCACAATAATTTATTTGGTAAAATATTTGATATTTTACTAAGGTTAAATATATCCTTAAACCTAGGCTAAAAAGATTCGTTATATTTAAGGGAATATAAGCTCACCGCGGGCTTTGAACCGGTGATCTTCAGTTCAGAAGTTCAACTCATTAACCTCACGGCCAACACCTAATTATAAAAGTCTGTATGACTGCTGTGTTTACGAATTCCAAGTTACAATTCTACTTGGTATATGATAAAGTCACATCTGTTGTTGAGAACACCTGGTTAGCAGCAGCCTTAAATATATTAATTAAATCCCTAGTTCCTAATGTCCACGAGAGCGTATCGTGCCATGTTTTATTTTAAAATTAGTATCAGCACACGCCAACAATTTTATCATTCGAGGGTTGTTATTTTTACTTTGAGCTTCTCTCTCAATTCTGACAATCATGTTTATTGTAGTGGAACGAATGAATAAAACATGTACGTAAAAGTAAAAATAATAAAAAAAAAAGTAAAGTTGTCATGGCTAGGTGCATGAATAGGTAAGAAGTAAAAGATGTTGCAGTATATATACGACTTCCGTGGCTGAGTTTAAAAGATGCCTATTTTCCAGCTCGAGGGATGTGGGATCGATTTTCGATGGGGAACTCGTTAGAACGTTGGAATATTTAAAAAAATTATATGTCAGGTTTTCAATTAAAGCCTCTTGACCATTTGTCAGGTTGGCTACAAAAAAAATTATATGGCAATAAGCCCGTCAGATTTGCCGTCTGTATTTAACAAAAATTTCATAATATTACTTAACTAAAATTTGAGTAAAATAATAAAACAATGAAAAATAAGATTAAATTGGAGTCATACTGTTTTTCAATATTTCAGTTTAAATTATCTGAAGATACGTAAGATTTAATATTAGGGAGATTTTATGATTAGAAAAACACTTGTTACTTGTTGCATTTTAAGTTTTTATAGAACGAATATCGATTTATATTGAAAGTCAAATTAAAATTACTTACTTCTCCATAAATTATTCATATTTGAATTGCGAAAATATGTAAGTTTCATAAAGTGGAATTTTTATGCTGGAATATTTAAATCGAAAAAACGAAAAAGAAGAATGTATCACGACAACGGAAAAGGGATAAAACGTAAGATTAGTTATTTTTCCTCTGTAAAAGAAAATACTGCGAATGATGGTGATCGTATATTTTATATGAAATTTTCCCCCAAATATTTTGTCGCAGAACCATCGTTTATACTTCATAAGGAAGGTGACCATCGAGTATATTTTAAATTGGTTTAGATGTAGATTTAAATAGCTAAAACTGTTGGGAGTCATATGGGGATTGTCGACAATACATCTCATCACAATATAAGCAATATTATTTTATCTTTCGTATGGTACCCTTGACCTATTTGGATGACTTCCATGGCCTAGATGGTAAGATGTGTGTGTCCCGACCCGGAAGATGTGGGTTCGATTCCCGTTGAATCCAAGATTTTTTTAAGAACGATTCTAGTCTGGTTTTCACTCAAGGCTTTTTTAACATCTTTCTGATAGGTTGAAAGAGACTGCGAAATGATAACAGGCCCGCCAGGTTATACTGTATACAACGAAAGCGTAACAATTATCAATGCAATACCCTTCCACATATTTGAACAGGTGATTCTGACCCATTGAGGAGCATGTCTGAAAGTTAACATTTTATTTGGCCCTACACATTCTTAGAGGTTTTAAAACCAAAAGAGTAAGTAAGAAACTCGCGGTTCGTGGATGCACGCAACGAGAAAATCAAGTTCACGTTGGCTCTTCATAACATGACGGAAAATCAAAATTTATTTCAACAAGGCACAAACTATCACCAAGACCAATATAGAATATCAACGGATACTATATGACGGTATAAACATCAAGTAGAGAGATTTTGCAATGAATCTTCGGGAAGAAACAAACTAACTACCGAAGACCTACCATAATTTAATAGAGAAAATACCAACTGTCAAAGAAAAAGTACTAGCGATAAAGGCCAAAATGTCTATGCCCCCCGACAGCCAATATATATATATGTACATCTAGTTATCACACATGTATCCTGTACGATGAAGAAACATAGGAATAAGGTAATTGGGAATGATTGATGTCCTGAAGATGTGGTGCTCGTAGTATGATATATGCAACGTGTTCAGATGGAAGAACGACTTTACAACACGCGCAGAAGAAGCATTAGGTAGTATTTCAAACACTTGCCAGGAGGTAATCTATAATCCGTAATGGTGCCATTACAAGCCGCTTTCAGAAGAACTCTGGGCAATATTTGTACACAGAATAGTTATTGCCCGACAAGACCACGTGTGGAGTGAACAAAAAAGAAAAATTATATAAATTTCGGAAATCTTAATGTTTTGGAAAATTATGCATTAGAGTTGGAAAACGCATAACTTCTATCAGAAAATATATGGGTTTATTATTCTTTTTAAAACCAATTCAACACTTTTTCCTTCCTGCTTTTTCTTATTTTCCGTTCACTACCGACTTTCAATGGCCTTTTTTCCCATAAACCTAATGTTTACTTTTAATGAAAAAGTATATGTCTCCATATCCAAAGAAACTATGCAACTAATTGAGTTTTGCGCATTATAAATCAAATCAAAGACAAATCGAGCCATTCAAAAATTGCGAATGCTTATTTTTCTTGGAAAAATGAACACGAGTTCCATACATATGGTTCTGCTTTCAACGATTTTATTGAATTTCAAAAAATAAGACGAATGAAATAGTAAATAAAAATACAATTTCTTGTTAATACACCTCTAATGCACTCGAAAATTACGTCAATAAAATAATTAATATTTATTTTAAGTCGTAAAATGTGTCTTTGCGGAATAAATTTTAATCTCACCGGCGCCAAATAATTTTTTTTTCAGAAGATTCAACCTTTATATAGATTTACTTTTTTCTCTTCTTTCTTTCCTAGATCTTAATTAACATATAAGACTCTCTAAAAAACGTGAATTCCTAGACATTTCTCGATGTTCTAATGGTTTTCTTAGAAGTTAGTTGCTAACTGGGTTACAATGAATAAACAATTGTGATATTTTTGAGTTAACAAACATTTCTACAACTGCACAACGTTTTCTTCTGTGTTGTCTTGCTCATTTGAGAATGTCCTCCACATCACAAATTTATTGGTTACATTATTTTATATCCTTTCTTTTATTGTCTTCCCTCTAACAGTGAGGATTCAAACTCAAAGCTCCACAATTCATTCTTCCTTTTTCTACTCTATCCTCAATCCCTTATATCGCCATTCATTTAACACACGTCATACGTAGGTATGTCTGTATATTTTTACCAGAGATTGCAGCAACTTGATGAAAAAGTTAAATGGAATTATTTAATAGTTCCACATTTAGCAGGAAAATTGTGCACCAGATCTATAATCCTTTTCATTTGTACTTACTCGTAGCTTTCTACTCAAGCGACCACCCAGACAGTATATGTAGCGTTTTTCTAGAATAGCTGAGATAAAAGTAACTGCTCAAAACTCATCATGCCGGGCTTCTCAAAATTGGGAAACGGATTATGAAATAGCAATTTTATATTTTAAACTCCATCATCACCGCTCAGAATCTCTAGTTTCAAAATCGTAAACCCGTGAAAGAATGGATAAACATAAAAGTGACCCTTCTATAATATTGTTCTCCATCTAACTTCAAGTATTTATTATATCACGTTGATAAAAAGAACTTTTTACTGCTTATTTCTTACTCGGGGGTGACACTCTTGATTGCCATTTGATTTTCCTGTTGAGCCAGATGACGTACCGTACCCGGTATTGAAAATCGATAGAAAGAATGGCTGAAAATGGTCGAGTCTAACTTGAGCTGGCGTTCTCAATATGCCTTAGTCGTGTTTACCCCTTGTAACGCAAGTCCACTTCCTTTCTGATTTGTTGTCAAGTATACATTATTTGGAACCAAGTTTGGGTGATTGCTATTTATATATTTTATTAAGACACTTATTATGTCCCTTTGATTATATTCGCGTGTGACTTTATTCTAAGTAAATGTCAATGCAGTTATATTGTACCTAAATCTATAAACTTGCTTAAAAATAAATCGATTCCAGCGCTACTTAATAATATGTTGCAGTATTTATAACGCTGTTAATGTATTGGATCCGATTTAATGGAGTTTTAATTTTTCATCAGGTTCACTTTATTAAATATGTTATTTCGTTTTACGGATGGTGTTGCTTGAACGTTGTGTTTACACATAAATTAAAACTGCATGCAATCCTTGAACTTTTTATGTCGTAAATATCATACATCACACCAATATTGATTCATTCTCGGTTAGAACAATCAATATTCATTGAATTTCTAATGCATAGAAATAACTCAATATATTTAAAACATATTTTTTGTTATTATAGTATAATTATTGAGTTTAAAGATAATAAATTAATCTAAGAAGTACTATTACACTAGTAAATATTTGAAAACAAGTTAAATTTCAAAGTTATATTTCTTTAAACATAAGTTATTAGGAAACGATTTCAAAGAGTTATGGATTTTTTTTTTAAATCATAGAAGGCTTACAAGAGAACAATTTGTTTTTCCGTTATTTACAATTAATAACTAAAACACGTGTTTCTTCCATTAGAAGATCTACGTATTTAAACAAAAAAGTTCAGCAAAGAAGATGTGTAGGTAAAGCCAAATACAGAAGAGATAATATTGTATTGAATGAGAACAGCCTATACGAAATAGAAGTTGTGCTTGTGATATTGGAATGATATAAAAAATCTTTGATATATACACAAAAGCATAAGCATTACGTATCTTATAACATTTTTTTATGGCTTTTAAGCAAGTAGAATTTAGTTTTTATACAAAAATCGCAAAATTGTAGAAAATAATAAAGGAATATAAATAGTGCCCTTTTCTAAAACCCTTAATCTCTTAGCCAATATACCATAAACACTTCCGACGAAGAATGACAGTAGTTATATTATACTTAAACAAGTGTCCTAGTAATAAAACGAGATTATTCCGCACGAAGTCAACCTCACGATTGATGGTAGTAACACATTTTATGATAAAAAAGTAATAATAGTGAAACAAAAATATTTAGCATAATATTTCAAAACATCATTTAAATCGTAAATTACCTAACATTTTGAAATATTTATGATACAAAGAATAAGCTCTGAAATTATAAAAAATAACGTTTACCTACTCCGTCACTCTCTTATCGAAGCTATCAAAAAGAGGGGAGATTTTTATTGATTTGGAATTGGAAAGCGCATTTGGATTTATCTTGAAAATTTATCTTCGGAGAAAGCTATAAATGGGGGTTTTCTGATGTCTTTTTTTTATTGGGAGAAACACCTTGAGTGTTTAATTTTTTTGGAGTTTTAAGCAATTAGAAAAATGATATTCTTTGCTCTTTTATTTGATTTTATTTCAATATAAAGATGAATATTATGTTTTGCAAAATTATGCAAAAAGGAATATCGTTCACTCGAATATTTGTCACTAAACGATTTCGAAGAGTCTGCGGATTTCTTTAAAACATGGAATGTATAGGACTCGACATGGAATGTGCAGGACTCGACATGGAATGTATAGGACTCGACAATGGTTGACTAATCTTTTCTCAAAAAATCTTGAAACAGGCAAACTACCCAAATCACGGAGAGAGATTTAAGTATTAGTAATTCTGAAATCAAATATACCGACTGATGATCCAAAAAGCTATTTTCTCATTTTGCTCTTGTGTACAACGTTCAAACTTCTAAAGAAAATCCTATTCCTAAGACTAACTCCACTGTTCCTATTTAATAGGTGGACTTTACATCTTCCTGAAGTGTGTCAGTATAGTGAGTTTGATTAAGTCTATACTTGGACTTCAAATATTCCGAATGCATTAGAATGGACAGTTGAGCTTTTTTTTATTTAAAATGTTTTACTCCAATGTGGAGTTTTCGTGTTTCCACTCTTTAACATCTACACATCAGACTTGCCAACACACAAAAATTTTTTTACGTACGTGATTCATATACTAGAGCGGAATCGTTGAAGATGTGGCTAACATACGAATAGGTGGTGTTTCAGTTGATTCTCCATTACGCTAATGTGGAATGGTCCAGACTGTTGGTCACATCGTGGAAGATCGTCGAATATATTCATTCCGGGGAGGAACGGAGAAGATTCATAAGGCTAATCTGAGACTGTATACTATATGAGATACCTGAACATTTTACTACTCGTACAATAGACAAACCATATAAAAGATGAAGAGTATAAGTTTTGAAATGAATAACATATTAAATTATTGGAACGTTGAGTTCACGTATCTAGAACAGGTTTGGCCAACCCTAATTGCCACACGGGCTTCATTGACGGCCTAAATTTGTCCAAGGGCAGGACATAAATAAGAATAATTGCAAATTTTGTTTCAATTTTTTTTTCGATACCTGGTTTTGGAATTATATTCGTACTTATTAATATTTTTTGTAAGTGATTGATTTGGATGCAGAGGTATACAGAAAGTGTTCAATCAGTGTAAATCGAAAGAAAAAAAAAAAGATTCTACAATCTAGATATGAAGAGAAAACATGTATTAAACCAACAACAAAATGTATTTGTATGGTAATATAATGATTTAGAATTCTAAGATATTAATTCGTAAATGTATTTGTATGGTAATGAAAAAAAAAACACATAATTCGTCATATATGACCGCGGGTCGAAGATAAGGGCAATGCGGGCCGTGAGTTGGCCAGTCCTGATCTAGTACAAAACCGGTTTTAAGTTGTTTAAAATCCTGACAATTTACGTTTTTAGAACTTTTGTTGAAATTATACAAACACTAACATTATTCCAATTTTTTTATCCTGTGCCAATCATCGTTATTCGTCCGATATCTACATTAATGTACGAGTTTATGGATTTCTACCCTTGATAAGGGTTTTTACACTCAATCTCGAGTTATTCTTCAACTGACGAGATATCACATGTTCTATTGTATTATAAGATATTTGCATTGTATATAGTACAATTTGGCGGATGTATTTGCTGGAGGCATGTTCTCATGATGCATGTAAAAAGCGACAGGATAGAATACAAAAACACGTATGTTATCTTGAGATGAAAAAAGTGAAAAAATAGAATACTGTTTCGATAATTATTTCCAATTATTTATTGTAACTAATAAACCAATATTGTTTGATACATTCAAATTTGTACAACCTGGTGGTCTTATTTTCGTATAATATAATCTTTCAACAAATCAGAAATATGTTAAAATGCCTTTTTTCTGAGATGCGTGCAGAATCCAACCAAAAACATTTTAAAGTAACATACAATTTATTATTTTTGGTATATTTAACAAAATATTTTGATATACATTTTATTAACAAATATGTAGTAAAAATTGTATTTTGGTTAAGTTAAAGATATCTTAAATTTCACATTATTATAATAAAAATAATCTAAGAGATTATATTCTTTATTTTCCCATCACAAGAAAATTTGAACCATTTTCTTTTCGCTTCTGGTAATAACACCAAATTTGATATAATCTCAACGTTCTCCTTGGAATGAAATATAGCTCTATTGAAACATTTATTACCTGTATTATAACGCAAATATTAGATACATTATGAGTCGACAGCTAGCACGCTACGATCGACATAGGCTTCTCAAACTTTGAAGATTAACTAGCTTAAACATGTTTTGAAATTTATTTTATACGGAATAATAGTCAACTGATTATGTAGAAGAAATGTTACTTTATAAAGATGTACTGATTTGAATTTTTTCCCCACTGCGAAAAAAGCATAAAACATGTATAAAACATATATTTTTTTCAAATAGAGATGAGTAAGCTTTCTGGAAGATAATAAAGAAATCTTAATATTAATCTTTTTCATAAAAAAAACTTCTGTGCTTGATCATCGCCAAATCCCCTTTACAAATATTTACCTTATCGAATAAATTACAGATATATGTTAATTAAAGAAAATGACTAAAATAAACAATAATTAAAATAGTGGGAATTCAGCAGTTACGAATACCAAATATATTTCATGGCATGACCCCGAATCTGATTGGATTGAAAATCAGTTGCACTTTTATTAAGTTGGAGATATTTTCACTAAAGATTTTACACATGTATCCAAACTTTTTCTATTTTGTACATTAATATATAGTATTACTGTTAGAGAAACCTACTGATAACTTCAGAAATAACACTACCTCAATAAATAAATGAAGAAAGACTTAAAAAACAAATATACAGTGCTAATATGAGTGGAAAATGTGGTAAAAGAGGATCAAGGAAATAACGGTTGGATCAAGTGATTGGTATTTCGAGTGCAAGACTGGCGTCATATTAACTAGACCACGGCGGCCGTAGATTTTCTATTATCCGTACTTCTAGCTTCACCTTCTCTCAAAATTAGATTAATTTAAACTGTTGAAGTATTTTAGTTATTATAAATATTGAGTGGACAAAGTTTGTGAACCATTATAAAATATACGTAAGGCGCACATTTCATATTCATCATTTATATATCGGCTGCCCTAAACTTGGCCGAGGTCGACGCGCGCTGTTTGATTTTCAAAAATGTATGCACCCTTCAGAAGCGCGTGGCGATCGCGACCCTCACTTTGGAAATTAACATCTCCCCACGCGGTGGCTAGCGTGCCGTACATTTGAATGCACTGAGTCTATTCGTTTCATCAGATAGTTTCGGAGTAACAAACCAATAAATATTTCAAAATAAATTCAAAGTAATACATGTTAAATGTTAATAATTCGTCTTTCTATAATATCGAACTACCATCATGGCTAAATGGGGTAGTAGGTAAGATGGGGCGGGAAGGGGGGGGGGGATTGTAGATATGATTCACGTTGACACCCATTTTTTAAAACGTTTTAGTCTGGTTTTTATTTAAAGCCTATTTCAATAAATGTGTCATTCTGGTTCTGAGGAAGAGCTATAAGGACAATCTGCGAGAGTCGCTGACTTTGTGGTGCACCTGAAGACTAAGAACAGGTGGCTCAGGAACCTCCTAGTTATTTATAATGGCAATATTTTTAATTTGTCAACAATAGTGGGTTCGAATCTTAACTTAAAGCACCTTTGAGTAGAGTCTACTCTCTAAACGGCATGTATTTTCTTCTATTTGGTTGTTAATTTAATGATTCTATTTTTTTAATCCCGCGCCTTTTTTAAGGTGTAAGCGGGCCGTAATGCAGGCCATAAACTGGTCCTGTTATTTCAGCAAACTGGAACCGGTCTCTCGACATTATAAACAATTCCTCTACTCCAAATCACAGTTTTTCATTTTCCAAAACCAAGACAATTTTTTCCTTCCCAACCACCGTTTGACTTCCATATTAGCATATATTGTTACGTATTTTGGGTAACGGATAAAATGACCGAGATATTAAATTTTTGGTTACTCCACATCTGAAAAGCTATTAAGTTTATGATAAACGAAAATATCTGTAACTTATCAATGGTTTCGCCTTTTAATTTGTGGATTCCCATGACATAATAAAAATATCTGTGGTCATTTTAAAACTATACTTTGGCTGTTGAGGACAAGCGTAAACTGAAATGGTCGTAAATACTCGTAGATTTTGTCCTTTTACCATATCTATAATTTGTGTATTCTTTGATTTATATTTGATTAATTACCTCTTATACTTGAAATTAATATATGATAAGTTGAAAATATTGAGACATCTAACATAATTTATCTCAATTTTTTCCCAATGTGACACTAATACCAGTATCTATAGATGATTTTCATCTCCATTTTGAGAAAAACGTTTGCGAAAATTAGTATAGATTCTTCAAAAACTAACATGTATAAAAACAATATGCATACATAGAAATTCAATGAAATCGACCGATCGATCAAATTATAAACCTTTGTTCGAAAAAGAACTGACATATGCTGGATAGATTTGGTTGAAGTTTTTGACCCTGAAGTCCAAATTGAAAGGGACAGACCCAAGGTTGCGTAGTAAATAAATGAAAATATAAATGCTTATTTCATACATACGAGTGCATATCATCACGCTATGTCAGTTTTAGGGTAGCCAAAAAGGAGAGATATCCACACATTTTCATTAATGTACTCAACTCTAGTCTCGTCAACATCCATACGTTTCATCATACATTGCCTCGTGTTTTTTGTATGTTTTGCTTAAAATTTATTGAACCCACTGTTTTCCCTTTTCTACTTCTTTTTAGCTCTTCATTCATCTTAGACATATATCTCAAATCAATTCTCTGGCACTATCATTGAGAGGAAGGGAAGATGCAGACTCAGCAGAGACGCGTGACACGCATGGCAACTGTTCCAATGTTCACCATCCCTAGAGTTAAAACATATTTTGCCCAAAGGCAATATGCTTATTTAGCTCCCATGATATACAACGGGGTGCCGAATTCAATAAAGGCGAAGGGAGGAAAACAATTGGGGCAGTCGATCGGAGCGTGGTTGTTATTGCGATAGGAGTTTGAGTACTTGGGCTTGCAAGAGGAATGACTTGTGGTAAAGGTTTGTGTGAGCTCTTGAGTGTGGTGTTTTTTGTTGTTTTATATTTATGTTTTCATATATTTTTGTTTTTATTTTTATGACACGACAAATGAAAGGCAACAAACCCAGATCCATCAAAATTGTATGTCCAAATTGAATTACCTGTTGTTTTTTTTCCCTGATGATGTCTATTTCTTGTGTAAAATAAATAATAAAAATTGTTTCGTAAACCTTTCGTAAATCATTCTCTCAACGTGAACTCATCATATCAAGGTTTTTGTTTTTATTCTACTTGTTACATCCGTCTCTAGCAGTTATTCTTTACCTAATATTTGTTTACTCCATCAAACATTGCAATACCATATTCTCTAAATACGGAACATATTTTTACAGTATCGATTCTGCTCTAACAATTCTGCTCTAACTAATCAAGGCTGGCACTAACACACCATAGTGCGCAATATTTATTGAAGATTTTACAATTGATTTGTTTACAAAACTAGAAATATGCGCGCCATTGACTCTGTTACCTGTAACAAATATTAACTTCAAAATAACGAGTTTAAAGCTTTAATAAATAATTCTTTAACATTGACATAACATTCTTAGGCTTTTACTATAATAATAAATTACATCTTTACCGAAGTCATAAGTGCGGGGGCAATAGGCTCGGTTATAATTTGTAGGAGCGAAATAAAAAAGCGGTGGCGTAACAAATACTGTAGTTTTTATTCATTTCTCCCCTTTCCACGTGTTGCCCTTTCAGGTGGCAAACAACGCAACAAATATTTCAAAAACGCGATATTAAACATAAATTAGGTCCAAAGTCTGTTGCAATACATATATAATATTTACCTATTTATTTTTTCGTTGATTGAATTTAAAGCATATTTGTACATACATACCATCAGGCCGTCTCCCTGTCGGGTAAGGCAGAGATGAGACCGCGCCAGACTTTCCTATCGCTTCACATATCTTTCGCAAGTTTTACATCTATATAATTCATTTTCTGACTTTTTTTACTTTGTGTTTTTAAAATATCATACATTTAATCCAACCATACTTTCCCTAGTCTTCCTCTACCACACCTTCTACTCACATTCGCACTGTATATTAGTTTTATTAGACTTTCTAGATTCATTCGTTCCACGTGCCCAACGCCATCATTTCTTTATCTTAGTCAACACTTTAGCATTAAGTTCACATTGATTCCTAATCACTTCATTCCGTATTTTGTCAAACATTATTACCTCATGTATTCTTCCAAGTGCAAGATTTTCTATAGCATTTATTTGGCTCTTTTCGATGTTATTCCACATCTACGGTACACGCTCATGTATCAAGGTACTAAATTATTGTTGTGGACTAACATCGTGGCAATTTTTGATACTGCCCGGTTCGAGAATTTCCATAAGTTTTAGTGCCCCATTGACTCTGTTTCGTATCGCTAAATGCTATTCGATATACTTCGAAACTCTTCTATCATGTGATAAAATAACGGCATTCTTCAATTTATCTAGATCTAATCTTTCCCAGCTCCCCACTATCGCATGTACTTATTCTTTCACCACGACTTTAAACTACGCAATATTCATTCTCAGATCTTTCCCTTTAGTTATCTCGTATTATTTACATATCAGACTATAATTTGTCCTCATTCTCCACTAGCACTAATATGTCATCAGTTTACAGTTTACATCACAATACATTTCGATTCGATATTTGAATGCCACTCTCTCATTCGATATTTGAATGCCGCATACATTTCGATTCGATATTTGAATGCCACTCTCTCATTCGATATTTGAATGCCGCATACATTTCGATTCGATATTTGAATGCCACTCTGTAGTTACTTTACACACGAATCCATATAAACATTAAACTATCAGGGTGACATGACACATTCTTGTTTTACCCCTTTTGAAATATTTAACCACTCAGTCAAGGCACCGTTCGTTCTTATATTTTTTTTCGGCATGTAATGACGCAACACCACGTTTTAATTAATTCTTATTTTTTACTATACATTTTTTCACAACTATACGTAAAAAGAAAATCTGATACACGAATCCTCTTCCACTTGAAAATGCACCATGGGCGTCCCACACTCTTTTTAGTTTTTCTTTTCACCTTTTCTATCTAAATTTTTATTTTAAAACATATTATTTACTACACTCAGTAAGCTAATTACTCTTTAACTTTCACACTCCATTTTTGCACCCTTACCTTTATATGATGATACTATTATGCATATATTTTATGTGTTCTGAGAGATTATTGCAATATAAAATCGATGACGATGGTAAAAAAATCATTTTGCCTAAAACCAAAATTATATACTCGTAACATACATATGGTATGTTACGAGTATATAATATGGTATGTTACGAGTATAAACTCGTAACATACATACATATGGATATAGCTCAGCAACACGAATTTTTACTAGTAATTATTCATTAAAATCATAATTTCGAGAGGAGTAAAATTTTAGGCCGATTTCGTTTTCATAGAATAAATGGATTATTCCAACACGATCCAAAAGACCGGGATATTACGAGTATAAGAGAGATTTTGCTTTGCTTTTCATGTGTAGTGGAATTGTCTGCCTCTAAAAGTTACGTATAATGTATGGGTTGCATGTGCAGCTTTATGAAGTAGTTTAATACAATTCTTTTTGAGAAGTTTTAAAAATTTACGATATTATATTATAAGTACAAATACAACACTACACCTAAAGCAGATTGTGTTACTATCACATCTCGGAAGATCCAAAAAGATTTCTTTATAGTTCATCTTCCTTGGTAAGTTTTCCGCAGTTTTATTAAGTTTTGTTTTTCTAATGATATACATATGCGGAAAAGTATTCAACCTAATGACCGCAGCCCCCACCTTCTTATTATTACACTCAACTTTTGTACAATTTATTTATTTTGTAATATTTTTGATTTGTTAATATAGTAATAGTGGGCTCGAATCCCAAGTTAGAGTAAGTACCCTTGAAGAGAGTCCGCCCTGTAAATGGCGCTATATGAGATGTCATGTTATTAATGTGCAATCACTTGTTTTATTACTGTGCAATCTTAATATTACATACGAGTATATCTCTAGGGTATATTTAAGATGAAATAATTAAGTCGTTCCACTAATTACATTGATCACCGTGACATGTGTCTCTCTTGTCAATCCCAAAACTCGATTCAGGCGGAATGCAAATCGTACGAGTATTCTGTCTGACGTAGAACAATCCTTAGAAACAAGTGTAACGGTGATACATTTAATTAGTAGAATAACAAAATATTTTTTTGTTAAATATTTTACTATGAAATCCTCACAGTTGTAACCAACATTTTTGAGCGTCTATTATGACAAAATATACTAAAACATTTTGTATGTACTGATGTTTTTCTTTTAACTTAATCTTTGCACAACTTTAAGTTTTATACCCAGGTCAATAACAGTGTTGACTGAGTATTAATCTAATATTTAAGTTTTATACCCAGGTCAAGAACAGTGTTGACTGAGTATTAATCTAATATTTAAGTTTTATATCCAAGTCAATAACAGTGTTTACTGAGTATTAATCTAATATTTAAGTTTTATACCCAGGTCAATAACAGTGTTGACTGAGTATTAATCTAATATTTAAGTTTTATACCCAGGTCAAGAACAGTGTTGACTGAGTATTAATCTAATATTTAAGTTTTACATCCAAGTCAATAACAGTGTTTACTGAGTATTAATCTAATATTTAAGTTTTATACCCAGGTCAATAACAGTGTTGACTGAGTATTAATATAATATTTAAGTTTTATACCCAGGTCAATAACAGTGTTCACTGAGTATTTATCTAATATTTAAGAAGCGATAAACTTATTGAACCTGTATTTAGTCTCGTCTAGTTATTCTCCGCCCCTTTACTCGTACATGTTGCCTCGATTGGAGGGTTCCCTCTTGACCGTCAGCCACTTGTTCTTAGCACCGCACACTGTTTTAATGGGGTCTTGTGGACATAACCTTATTTCACCGAGAGTCTTTCTGTGGAAATCTATTAAAATTGCCTTAAAGGAAATTTACTAGCTATAAATATCTTTTGAATTGTTGGTAAAAAGTTTTCTTAATAACAGTTGGATTAAATATATACGATTTTTTAGACTAGTATCTATCTTCCCGAGACTAGAAGAAATATTTTGAATGAAAAAAAATTAATTTATTGTTATTACAAAGTTCCTCATCACAGTTATAGTATCTCCTATGTATAAATAAGTTAAATAATGAATATTAGAAAGGAATAGAATCTATAAATTAAGGTTTATTGATGTTAAAGTGTAAAGTATTGTTGGTCGTTGGTGAATAGTTATGTACTTAATCGTGGTCTGAGTAGCTCCCACACCACATATGATATAATAACTGAGTTCTCTATTGGTGAGGTATAAAAAATTGTTTGGCGTTAAACGATTATAAAAAGTTTCTTAATGTTTGTTTAAATTTAAAAAAAAATAACTAAGCATAACGTATTATTAAATTCTACGAAAAAAATCGAACGACATAGAAATTTTAAGATAGACCACCAGATTATATATTTTTTATTCGTTGGAGCGGTATAGTGGAGTGGAATTTTTACGTCCGTTTCATGCAGGAGATGGTTCATTCCTTAGGATTTACAAATATCAGATTTGATCTTTTATTTTTATTTAGCTCTTATTAGTTAATGAATGGAAAAAGAAAGTGAAAATCGTTTATGAATTGGAAATTTTCTTCAAAAAATGATAGCTGAATACGATTGAAAACTTTTCTTTTTTATTATGGTTTCATTTGTCGCTCATAAAATTCTCCAGTGAGATGTCATAGTAAAACAAACAAATTCATTATTTTTTATAAGACTGCAAAATATATTGTTATTAAACTAAAATAAAGATCTTCTTCACTGTGTTCTCAATCTCTACTGTCTCGAATTTGAATTCGAAGTCTTCTCTACTGTCTCGAATTTGGTGCACCGCCTGACTCCATCCCTCTTGGCTCTGAGCCATGTTAAGTTCTATGTTAAAAGAGGATGCTGTTAACTCCTTTATTCGATTCGTTCATCTCATAAAACACATTCCTCTTGCTCGCTTTCCTTCAACTGTCCCTGTAATCACCAACGTATCCAGACTTTCGTCATTCTTTCTAACAACGTGCCTAAAGTACGTTAGGATTATTTTCCAAAATGTTGTCGAAAATCTTTCAGTAATTGACAATTACCGGAAAATAGAGATGTTGGTGCGCCTTGTGATCTATAGGATTCGGAGCATCCGCCTTAAACACCACATCTCTAAGGCATCTATCATATTTTTCTCTCATCGTTCATGTTTCCATTTTATGCAGTGCTGTAGAGACTGCTAGAGACTTAACTAGACGAATGTTGGTTCTTCTGAATATATCATAGACCGGTTTGTAAATATCTTTATGAAACTTGTCATTTTCATAAATATACATTTATTTTAGCACGTCCAGCGTTCGGATTTTTAATAAATTTATCTCATGCTAATTGTAAATAATTCATGTCATCCACATTGTCAAATGAGCTACTTCGACAAAAATGCATTAATAATGCCCACCACTTGCATGTGCTGAGTATTATGGACACATTTATGATTAAAGCTCATTTTCATCAAATTCAGGATTGAAAATTGTTAGCTCATTTGCACTCACCAATACAATGAGAAATTTGCTAGATAAGCTTTCCATTTTTATGTGAAATGTTTATTTGCGTAATTTAAAATCAATTTTTACATCTGCAAAGTTCACCTTCTTGAATTTGGAAAGTTATTTTTGCTTTTTATCGTAACACCTTTTGCTATAGATATTTCACTTAAAATATTCATCATTGTATGGTATTTACTCCTTTGATCCTCAATATAACATGTGGTATTTTTTAGATCAATGAAAAAATGCGTTGGTTTAAAAGTAAAAGGATTATAAAATCTCTTAGTTACATTAACATGAATGTTGTGATTATAAGTAAGCAGCTAAATAATTTATTTCAATATCCAAATAACTGTTGCAGCCATTTGTATCGTATATTTTAAAATCAAAAAGTATGTATAGGTTAATATTAATATTTTTGATCATATATATCATATGTAATTAAACTAATTAAATTGATAAAAATAAAATAACAGTTAACCGATTTTTTTAAAGTGACTCACATGCAAACACACTGTGCACACAGCACACTCCGAGAGATAATGTATTATTCATGATCCTTTGGTGTAATTTCCGAGCGCAATGTAGATTTGGAAAATGATAACAGTAGATCCCAGAACCGTGGGTGGTTTTATCTCTGGGGTTTGTCAGACCCACGTACTATCACTGTACTTATTTTAATTGTAATATATTTATTTTAAACCATTCAAAGTGAACAAAAAAAGGAATGTATAGGGTTTATTCCAATTAATCTACGAAATGATAATTACTGCCTCACTTCAATTAATGTTTTAATGATATTATTTTTCCCTTGTAAGAATGATTATTAAAAAAAAACTTCTGCAATTTAAGAAACTTCTTTGAAATATAGCATTTAGAAAAACATATCTTTGTGCAAACTAAAATGTGACAGTCTTCCTGTAATATGGTGCCTACCTCAGTCATTGAAAAAATCAAGCGTTATGGACGATTGTCAATTCACGTTATCTAGGCAGTTTGTCTTTAGTGATACTCTTCTTCGTTTAAGCCTTTCTTTCTTCGTTTCCTCAGTATTGAGGATTGAGATCACTATATGATTCTACGTTATCTAGGCAGTTTGTCTTAAGTGATACTCTTCTTCGTTTGAGCCTTTCTTTCTTCGTTTCCTCAGTATTGAGGATTGAGATCACTATATGATTCTACGATTCCCCTTAAAAGTATTATATTTCTTGTTTTATGAACAGCCTCTTGGCAAGCATACGCTGATTGTCCTTTTCACATAGTTAATATTTTATTAACTTACCTTTGAATTACGTACATAATACGAACGTAGAAGGTAGAAAAAATTAATAATTCGATAAAATATAGTTAATGGCTGGCATTACTCATGCACGGATACTGTCATCACTTAAATTTTCTATCATAATAATAAGAATCGTACATAATAATTGACGGAGCTAACTCTCCTCAATGGCGCTCTAGCTCAGAATTTGAACCCTTTAGAAATTGCTATTGACAAATATAAAATATAACAAAATAAATATACATATTCCCACATGAGTTGAGTGTTAGGATAGGAAGGAAGTGGATGCATATGTCTAGAAAAACATATTTGGTAAGAAAACCGCAGAAAATTTACCAAGAGAATACGAACAACAAAGAAACCTTTGTAGATCTTTCGATATGTGATAGTGACATATTTGGATTTAGAATTTGTAGTCTATTGTGTAGCGTTCATGAGACCTCCCAAAATGAATAGTCTTTAAGTTCTCCCTAAAGCTGCACACGTCACAGATATCTGTAATGCTAAAAGGTAAACCAGTATTGCAAAAACCTACGTTGAAAAAGAATCAGAACTACAGCTACTTTCAATATTTATTTCACTATTGTTGGATTATCAACTAATATTTAGATAGTCGTGACCTTTATCAATTTATTGGCTTTCGTTTTCCCACATGGCCAACGTCGAAGTATCAACCACAACATTAATAGTTTATTGACCATTACATTAACATTATTTAAGCTTAGTAATTTCGATTATTTCATGATATGTTTACCTTAAATTAATTACATTATTGTTTGACAAGGATTTTTTATTTTTTTGTATACATACACTCGCCTCTAGAAGCACAAATCCAAAAACTATAGAATTCTAAAATTGAAGTATTTTCTCCCTATATAAATAAGCCGGGTGCAAAGTTCTTAATAAACACGTGAGGTATTAATAATATAAAATATACGTGTAGTTCGAAGGACATTGGGACGAGACGTACTTGGTACGGGATGTGATATGTGGAAACAGAAGCAAGGACGCGCGGTTGATGTACGGCGACACCTTTCTGCAAATACAACATTTAAGCCTATTACTTTAAGTGGAGACTACAAAATTGTAGTCCTTCGTAGATTTCTAATAAGTAATATTGATAAGGTGCAAGTTATTTTTTTTCATTAACACGTGTTGATAACAATTTAAATGACTTACAAACAAATGCTTGGTTGAGATTAATTGGTGTATTCTAATTTATTATAATTGAGAAAAGAGATAATACAGTATCAATATTTTTTTAAAACTCGAAACTATCATTTAGTAATACTTATTGGAAATGAATCAAAGATCGTGCATGGTGATGTTTGTTAAAAACATTTCACCTGGTTTTAATATATAAAAGACAGCAATTATTAATTTAATTACCTCGTCTTACAATATACAGATTGGTGGGTTTATAGCTTAAAGGCAATCTCTTCCAAACAACTTACCAAACACTTAGTCGTAATTCAATAAATCAATGCAAAATTGGGGACAAAAAGTTACATTCTAACCGGGATAAAAATAATGGATTATGCCTCAAATATTCACATTCACCAAACTAATCGAACTGACAATTTTATCTCGGGTGGAACTGGGCAGTTATGAGCGAAAAATAACGTAAGATGTTTAGTCGAATGAAGATTGTTTCGAAATATTTAAGGTTGTATGTTAAGGTTGCCACAAATTATCAAGTAAGTACTTGTCAATGTAATGCAAATATCAGGTCAGTCTCTGTCCTATTTTAGTATTGTTATATTATACCTGTATATGACATATTAAATCAAATTGGGATCGATCTGGAACTTACATCTTCTTATTTAATAGATGATGCAGAAAATACTATCATGCAAAAGCAAACTTTTTTTAAAGAATCATTTATATTTTAAAATCAATTTGTTTGAGTTTATATACCTACAAAAGGAAAAAAATCTCTGTGCTGAGACAAATAATGAATCCGTGAAATCTCACATAGGGAATGATTTTAAATTGGGGAAAATATTATATCTCACATACAGGTATGTGTACTTTAGAAAAATATTATATCTCACATACAGGTATGTGTACTTTAGAAAAATATTATATCTCACATACAGGTATGTGTACTTTAGAAAAAAATAACTCGCTATTAAGTCAGGTATACTGCAATAAACTAGTTCGTGCATAAAACGAGGAGCTTATACGAGTAGTGCTGAATTATTGTGGGAATTATTTTCTTTTAAGATTTGCCTTTCTTTTAAAACAAATTATTTTTTACTGTCCATGTTTGAACAACATAAAAAACAAAAAAAAAACTATAATATTCTCTTAACCAGTACGTACTATAACCTAGCGGGTATATTGCCATGTGGCAATCTCTTTAACCCAACAATAAATACGTTAAAGAGGCCTTTAGGGAAATTCAGACTGGACTGGAAACCTATTTGAAAAAAGTTGGTATCAACAAGAATCAAATCAAAAGATATTATATAATATGATTGTCCTCAGTATTGATAACTGTGTGTCCGAATTAAATTACCTGTTGTTTTTTTTCGCAAATGATGTATATTTCTTGTCATGAATGAGATAAATAAATAAAATAAATATAACACATATTTATAACATGAATCGGACCGAAAAAAATACGGGCGAGCTTATCACCTAGTCCAGGTGCGAACGGTGACCCTTTTTATTGAATCGCACTAAACAAACGCCACGTGTTGCTCGCCGCCCTTGCAAAGGGGCTGACGTGGCATGTACTTAAATTTTCGGGGAGGGGATCGATGATGCAATCACTACATTTGGAACTATTCACTTAAAGTTCAATGACATGGCATAATGATACTATATAATATATGACTTGTATAGCGTTAATTCCTAATAAAATATTACTCCAAAGCGATGAAATATAAAGACAGCATTTAGTGCATTATATTATTGATGGTGGAATAAAGTAAGATTTAAACCACGATATCAGGTATAATAAGTTAACCATCCACTAAATAAATCACGGCCGCGATATTGTTTCAAACCTTTCGACATATGTATATTATGGACTTTTAATAAAAATAATAAAAAGACAATTAAAGTAATACTTTTTAGATATCAGACTTTCCCTATGGCGCTGCAACTTGGGAACCAAGTACACTTGAATTGAAAATATTTTTTTTTACAATAAAATAAAGTAAATATAGCTCACTCATTTTTACAATAAAATAATTATATTTTATGAGATCATAAGAAGATTAATGATAAGTCCCATGAAACAAGTTTAGATAATTACTATCAGCCGCTTTCTCCAGATATAGCTGGATCCTGTTGAAGGATAATATAAATATTATTCATGATTACTGTGCGTAAAAATATTCAATGAAAACATCTAATATGGATGCGTTCCTCATAAAACTAATGTTAATCAAAAAATGCAAAACTATAGCACCTAATGTATAATATTAACATTTAAGGATTTTAAATATTTCGACTCCAAGTCAATTGATGTATTTATTATTCTATTGATACTTAGTAATACGTCTGATTGATTTTATATTATATTTGAATAACGCATATTATGAGTTCCATGGACACAACAATATTTTACAAATTCAAAACAAGATTTCTCACTTTTTTCACGCAATGGATTTTTGAGAATAATACGAAAACCAAATAGCTTTTCTTCATTGAAAATATATGATGGTAATAGTTATTCAGGCAAGCACTGGGAGTGAACCGATTCGTCAATTGGGATCGATACTCGATACATATTGAATTTGTGAAGAAGCAGAAATTTATGGAGCTCCTTTTTAGCTTTCAAGTAGCCCTTGCGATCAATTTATAATTTATAAATATTTTCAACGAATCGCTGTTTTGAAACTGTTGATGTTGAAACCTCTCTAAATATTTATGTACCAAGAAGATTTTCAAATTTTTACTTTCCTTACTCTCCCAAGATCACAGTTTAGTCTATTCATGCATCTATGAAAACTATTGGTGATAACGGTCATCCCTGACATAATCCCAAACTGAATTTGAAATTTGAAAATTTCTATATAATTATCTCTAGTTCTATAAATACTGGTATTTTTTTCAAACCCTCATCACTTTTGAATTGTTTGTTGTAAAATGAAAATTTGGTGTGTAATTTCATGATGAATATACATTGACAAATTGTATACATTGAGAAAGAGAAGTGGAAAATTATTGTATTGAGAGTTATGCATTGAAAAATTGTTTTTATGTTTCATCAACTCATTAAAAAAATACAAATAAAAATCGACCATAAAACCATTTGTTAAAAAATATTTTTAGAATTTAAAATAGGATTAATGCCTAAGGAATGAATATATCAGGGAATGAGAATTTATTAAAAAAAGTTAAATAATAAGTTAAATACGAGTCAAGTTTTTAACTCAATTGCTTTTTTCGAAAGCGTTATTAGTTATGTTGTATATTTTTCACATATAAAATCAAAAACTTCAATATTAATCCATCATTCGTTTTCAAACAAACAAAATTCACAGAATTCGGAGTTTTATCCTCCTCACATTGCAATCTGATATCGTTGATTAAATAAACTAATCAACAAAGCTTTAAACTTTTAACGCTGGAACTTTGTAATGGATTAATTCATTTATCGGTTGTGAACGATAGTAGATTTTTTAATGTTTTACATTTTTCAATTACATTAAGAGCCTTGTTTTTTGGTTACAATAAAATCATATAAAACATTTGAAACATGAAATTGAAATAAATCGTAGGTTTTTGATCAGTATACTCGTATATCACGCAACACATATTTCATGTATAAAAAATTTCAACAACCATAATTCAATTTAAGGGATTTTAATAAAAATTCTGATGGAATAATTTTACACCCGTAATTTTTTTTAAATAAATATTTGAAAATTCCAAGAACGAAATATTTTATTATGAATCGAGAAGAGCAAGTCAATTAAAAATACCTTTGAATAATTTCCAAGTCTGACCGACCTTCTAAAAAATTCTATGCCTCGCATTTTTTCGCTTGTATTATTGGCAAGTTTATGGCCAATTTGGCACTTTAAATAAGGAGTGACTTATTTCCACATTGTACCGACTATTAATCATATTTTGACCTAAAAATGAATTTCACTTTAAAGCGTTTTGCTTTTCTTTAACGACCGTCCAATTAAACGAAATTGAAAGAATTCTTTCCGAATAAAACACGCAACCTAATGAACGTATTAAATATTTGCTGATTTGTGACAGTAATCAAACGAAGTTGATTAATGGATATTTATTTTTACGGTCTCTAAACTACAATTATAAGAAATCGGGTTGTTTCTCCCATTTTCAGTAAAAAAATAAGGCTTTCGCGTGTATCGGGTGGATGTATAATGTGGGTGTTATTTTTATGAATGTACATGTAATACTTCAAAGAAATTTATTGAATATGGGATATTTTTTTAACTAAAACTTTTGTTTTTATTTATTCGTACATACTCGTAGATAACAAAACAAACATTTGAGTATGATCTGATTCTGTTGAAGTTGTACACATATGTTTGAATGTGAATTTGAATAGTACTCGTAGAATGATGAAGCTGTTTTTTAAATAATTTTGTTTATTCAGAAATCTAATAAACGTGAAATATGGTCCGAGATTACAATAGAGATTCAGAATAATAAGCTATCGAGCTGTAATAGCAGATGTTTTGGAAAGTCACTCTTGGCGTAGTGATATGATTTCTGAATTAATGGGGATACAAATGACGGGTGTAACCGGTTCTTATAGCAAACGTGGCTGGTATAACCGTTGATCATGTGTACTAAGACTAACTCATATTCATGATTTTTTCATACTATCAGGCTTTCGGTGCCTTTATTACATTTATTCATTTGATTCGCGATACGATTAACGCTCTAGGAAGTTAATTTAAATATTTAGAATTACTAACATAAGTACTTAACAGTTATCTCAATTAACACGAACATTAAATAGAAACATAAATTGTTAGCTTAAACTTAAATTATTAATGAATTAGGTTTAATATTTACTGTAAAAGAAATATAGCTGTGTTAGTATACTTTAGGTGTAAGATATTACCAAAATTAAGTTAAATGTACTTACTTATTAAATAATGAAAAATGTATTTTAAGTATGATACATGGTGATCATCAAAAATATTTTAAGTGAAAAAAAATTAATAAAACAATTTAACGCTATATTATATGTATGACAAAGTCTATAGCTTCCATGATAAAACATATGTTTTGATTTTGAGATCCGATAGTACCTAAAAAAATTAAAAGACTGTCCTAGTATTATATAGCACTTTTGTTTTATACAGTTTCAATTAGTGTATTACCACGTGGAAATATTTTTAAACGAACCAGAAATACGTACTATATACGAGGCCTTAACCTTTATTTGAAAAATGGAACTAGTGGAAATTGAATCTCCAAAAACAGACTTAAACCTTTATTTGAAAAATGGAACCAGCGGAAATCGAATCTGCAATCCCTGGCTTAAATATTTGACGTATTACTACCTAAGACACGCATGTTCTAGCCTAGTTTAAGATTTTTTCTTGTTGAAATTATCACGAGCTAGATTTGTGCGAGTGTTGTTGCCTCTTCGTGCGCTGAGAATTTCCAGCACGAACGATGACAAAATGTAAACTACATGCCTTTTTCAGTGGTTTTAAAGCCTAAAGCTTAATTTGCGGAATAAAAGTCAATATTGACTAGTAATGTAGTCTCTCGGCCATTTTCTTCAAAATGTCAGGATTATTAATTTGGACATGTCGAGGAATACTAAAAGGGTTAGTAAATGTTTATCAGGAGTAAAATATTAATACAATCTGGTTTTATAAGCATGTATGCCATGTCTCTTTGGTATTGCACAAGTGACTGCTCTCTAAAGGTTTGCAGAAATAGCTGATTTCCAAAATTGTCTATATCACTCAGTTTTCAGTTGATGATAACAATACTTCTGCTTCATCTTATTTACTAATGACACAATATTTCACGCAATTGGAGACAGGGCACACTTCTCGTCGTATTCAGAGATTATCAAACAGTTTCGTTTCTACTTTTTACATATTCTTCTTCTTAATGCTCTCCACAAGTCTTTGCAGGCTTTTCATATTATCTGCCAGGATGGCAATGTCATCAACATATCGGATGTTCTTAATCATTTGATTATTTATTATGATGTTATAAGATAAGATGAGGGCTGTTACGAGATGAGCACAGAGCTTTTGATACCTTCACTCTTAAATGTATTATCTGCAATTTATCTTGAGATATATGTGCGATTTCGGAATGTACATACTATGTTGCAATCAATAAACGATTGTTTATTTATTTATTAATATCCCATCTTTCGAATCTTTACCATTCAATGCCTTCCTCAAAATCACCTACGAGTACTTGTAATAAAGAAGAGGAGCAAGTATGCAGCACTGCCGAACTATATGCCGTATACAATCCTACCACGCCATATATTGTATTTATGTCTGCTGTCAAGTTGTTACATTGCTTCACTGCTGCCTTTTAAGTACATACGAGGATAACAAAGGCTTCGGATTGTTTCTTTTGACATGTAGTTTTGGCGGCGATTTCTGCGTATTTCATGAATGATTATGCGTACTAATGATTGCATTATTTTGAAGTTGTATATTGAGGAAATACTCTACAGGCAAAGACGCATAACGCAGTTCTTCCGTCATATTGCCAGGGTCCGTCTGAAGAAGATAACATACTAGTAGTGAGTATAGTCGAGGTACCAAACTAACATACCATAGTCGAGGTACCAAAGTATGAACACAATATACAAGATTATACTTAAAGCGGAGTGTATTAGGTACTATAGTAGTGAGTATAGTCGAGGTACCAAACTAACATACCATAGTCGAGGTTCTAAAGTATGAACACAATATACAAGATTATACTTAAAACGGAGTGTATTAGGGTACTGAGTATAGTCGAGGTACCAAACTAACATACCATAGTCGAGGTACTAAAGTATGAACACAATATACAAGATTATACTTAAAGCGGAGTGTATTAGGTACTATTGCATATCGGAAGATACGCAAAGACTTCTTGGTAGTTATCCGCAGCTTCCTTACCAAATACGTTTTTCTATGCAGATGCGGAAAAACACCTAATCTAATGGCGACATCCACCACTTTCTTATCCTTATACTAAACTTATATATTGTTTTGTAATATGTTTATAATAAACATTTCAAATCCTGAGTTAGACCACCCTTTTGGAGACTCCTCTCTCTAAACAGCGGTATATAAATTGACCTTTTATTATTTAACCATTAGAGTAGGCAAGGAACCCTCAGTTCACCATCGTATGTGTTGAAAATACTACCGCACGTGGACAAGCAATAACATTCAAGCACACGTCTAGTGCGTGTGAGTATCAGCACTTTATCAAACATGCCACAGAAGATTTATCGATCGCTTTGGATTGAAGGAGTTTATTAAAAAATACATATTATGCCATCAACATAACTTTCTATTAAAATGCAAAAAGGAATCTTTTGACTAAACTAAAGTGCTTCAAAGTTTAAACCAAATTAAATCTCAAGCTTATTGTGTTAAGCTATAAAATGAACCAAGCATTTTTTAAAACTAAAAGTTATTTATACAGAAAATGAATGTAAACCAAATGTTAATACGCCGCCGTATCTCTAATTTCGTTATAAAACCCAAAGATGATTGTGTATTGAAAAATGCAATTTAAAGCAGAATTGTTTCGCTACATGGTTTAATCTTTTCAATTATTTCTAGCAAAGCACTTTGCATTGTTAAAATATACAGCAGTAGAAGGAAAAAATTTAGACCGTCAGACACATTCAGTCCAGAAACGGCTTAGGGAAATTGCATTTCGTGCATTACAATGCTGAAAGCTCCAGAACTGGCAGGGGTGATTTATTCAAAGAATCGTACTTTTTCCACAATATTTACCTTTTAAAAAAATAACAAATTTTCCTTGTATAAAAATAATGTTACCGAAGTTCGAAATTGGTGAGGGTATATAATTTATTCCAAGAAGAAAATTTATTTTATGACTTCGTGGCTTGAAAACTTACGAAAATATTACTATGACCAGCAACTGTTTTGTTCAGAGATGGTGTCTTGAAACTGTTTTTAAAAATGGTCGCAGTCTGGGAGTAGAGTTCTTCTTTCTCTTAATTTAGACCTGGGATCTGTTATCAACAAGATTCTATGCTTGATATGTTGACTCCGAACGGTACTTCCATCATTTTTAAAGTTCTAAGATTGAAGATGTTTCGTGCATTGCCACACAGGAAACTCATATGGTATTCATCCTTTCCATATGGGCACGCTAGTGTGTTCTATGGTTTCTAGCCATAAATAAATACATACAAACTACAATCAATCGAACATACCGAACTATGCCAAATCATTAGGAAAAGGGTGAAGGAAGATATAAGAGAATACACTCAAACATAATACAAAAGACCATAGAACAGAACCAAAGCTACAAAAAAGGTTCCCAAATGCTAAGCGATGAAAACAAACAAATAACGGCCTTGCTCCATAAAGGATAACAGCAAAACCGAGAATCGGGAAGAAATCATAAAGCGAGTCCACGAATATATATATGTATATATATATATATATATATATATATATATATATATATATATATATATAT
>CATKWJ010001199.1:0-33132 GCA_949825065.1 Odontocerum albicorne
TTTATACAATATATCCCTTCTTGATATGATTTGTAATATTCCTTCTTGATATGACTTAGATGAATGTCAATGAATAGATGAATAATAATATCGCCCTTTATACAATATATCCCTTCTTGATATGATTTGTAATATTCCTTCTTGATATGACTTAGATGAATGTCAATGAATAGATGAATAATAATATCGCCCTTTATACAATATATCCCTTCTTGATATGATTTGTAATATTCCTTCTTGATATGACTTAGATGAATGTCAATGAATAGATGAATAATAATATCGCCCTTTATACAATATATCCCTTCTTGATATGATTTGTAATATTCCTTCTTGATATGACTTAGATGAATGTCAATGAATAGATGAATAATAATATCGCCCTTTATACAATATATCCCTTCTTGATATGATTTGTAATATTCCTTCTTGATATGACTTAGATGAATGTCAATGAATAGATGAATAATAATATCGCCCTTTATACAATATATCCCTTCTTGATATGATTTGTAATATTCCTTCTTGATATGACTTAGATGAATGTCAATGAATAGATGAATAATAATATCGCCCTTTATACAATATATCCCTTCTTGATATGATTTGTAATATTCCTTCTTGATATGACTTAGATGAATGTCAATGAATAGATGAATAATAATATCGCCCTTTATACAATATATCCCTTCTTGATATGATTTGTAATATTCCTTCTTGATATGACTTAGATGAATGTCAATGAATAGATGAATAATAATATCGCCCTTTATACAATATATCCCTTCTTGATATGATTTGTAATATTCCTTCTTGATATGACTTAGATGAATGTCAATGAATAGATGAATAATAATATCGCCCTTTATACAATATATCCCTTCTTGATATGATTTGTAATATTCCTTCTTGATATGACTTAGATGAATGTCAATGAATAGATGAATAATAATATCGCCCTTTATACAATATATCCCTTCTTGATATGATTTGTAATATTCCTTCTTGATATGACTTAGATGAATGTCAATGAATAGATGAATAATAATATCGCCCTTTATACAATATATCCCTTCTTGATATGATTTGTAATATTCCTTCTTGATATGACTTAGATGAATGTCAATGAATAGATGAATAATAATATCGCCCTTTATACAATATATCCCTTCTTGATATGATTTGTAATATTCCTTCTTGATATGACTTAGATGAATGTCAATGAATAGATGAATAATAATATCGCCCTTTATACAATATATCCCTTCTTGATATGATTTGTAATATTCCTTCTTGATATGACTTAGATGAATGTCAATGAATAGATGAATAATAATATCGCCCTTTATACAATATATCCCTTCTTGATATGATTTGTAATATTCCTTCTTGATATGACTTAGATGAATGTCAATGAATAGATGAATAATAATATTTCGCTACATTTAGTAGAACAATCTACATAAAGTTCATACCCCACTTTAGTATTTTATCTAGCAGGCTATACAGAGCGTACACCACTACTTATTTCGTTTTGAGTTTGCTGGTGTGAAACGGCTTACTTACTTGTAGAGAAGAAAAAAGAGAAGAAATCTTCACTACACAGTTTCGCTTTATAACTAACTCGATGTGGGAATGACGAGAGAATCGTCTACTGCGAGGCCCAGCAAAGACGAATCTGGCAAGTTAATGATCCTCCACAATATTTTAGTACCAACTTTGTAGTACGGGACTGAAAATAAACGTGTAACAATACAGAAAAGGTCCTAATAAATGTTGTAGTAATGCACAGCATATGACAGAATACGGAAGGAAGTAACAAGGGATGAAAAAAATGTAAACTTAAGGATGATGTCTTATGCAAGATGAAGAAGGCCCCTCTTAGATGGTGTGGGCACGTAGAACGAATTAATGAAGAAAAACTACCAAAACAAATATATACGGTGCAAATGTGAGTGCAAGGCGTGATAGAGGAAGACCAAGAAAAGTATGGTTAGATCAAGAGTATGATATTATATTTTGAAAGAAGGAAATGCAAAAATCAGAGACATCACGAAAGCTGTAACACATCGATCAATAAGTCCCGGGACTAACCAAAAGATAGCGCCTCTAATAACAAATCCATATCATTCTCAGTTAGTATCAGCCTTTAGAAGTTACGTGTCAAACTTTCATAACATTCCGACATTTTGTCATTGAGTTACAGTGGTTTCGGTGACGCTACTTTTGCTATTTTCAAAACAATGAAAAAAAAACGAATTTCGTGTGTTGATAAAACAGTTTTTTAATGGGAAAAAATACAGTTCAAACTCAGCGATGGATTGAAAAGTATTATTCGGGCTCTGCTCCGTCGAAAACAAGCATTTCTTGGTGGTATGCTGATTTCAAACGCGGTCGTACAGACACAAATGTCGTCCAAATGAGGCTGTTACACCAGAAAACATAAAAAAATCCCTCAAAATCGTGATGGAAAATCGCAAAGTAAAGTTGCGTGAAATAGTTGACATCTTGAAGATATCATTTGGTAGTGTTTACACTATTTTGCATAAACATTTGGTCATAGAAAAGTTAGGAAAGCGTTGGAAAGAATGTATCGCTCTTGAAGGAGACTATGTTGATGAATAAAGAAGAATTTTGGCAAATAAATGTTGTTTTAGTAGTTAGTCTCGGGACTTTTTGATCGATGTGTTATATGGATGCAGAAAAGGCAAAAGATGTGTGTCGCGATAGGAAAATCTGGCACTCTCTTGTTTTGTGCCTACCTCAATAGGGAGACAGCGTGATGGTATGTGTGTATATATCTAGTCCATAGTCAAATTCTTTTGATCTTTGAATTTAGAAAACATACTATGACTGTATATTATAATGTCTTTAGTCATTTATTTTCAAGTTATCTTCAAGATTTCACTAAGCTCTTTTATAAAATTCATATTATAGGAGTAATTCCTTAGGTCTTTAATTTAGAAAACATACTATAATTGTGTGTTATATATTTTATCATTTACTTAAAGTACCTAATGTTTAAGATATTCACCAAGCTCTTTTACATAATTCAGGTATAGATTGGTTCTACGAAGTGAAATAAACGGTTAACATAATACTGTAAAATAGGGCCGAATCCAGATATTTTTATAACTCGACCGTTGCATTGTTGCCAAGGATCAATTGGCACTATTGTAAACAAGCTAAGTCAAACATTAGTCATTGTAAATGATCAACAGTGTCCCCATTAGTTATTGATACTAATTGGAGTTGAAAAACCCGACATTTACCCCTTATACTTATGGTGTTAATAATTTTTCAAGTCATTGAACCCCTTACCATAAGTGTTTTTTTACGACATGGAAGAAATGCTGCATGTTTTCAAATGCTAAAATGCATTTTTGTAAATGCAAAATATTTATTACGAAAGTTCTTTAATTTTCTTTTGTTGTATACAGTACAACCTGGTAGCCTTATTGCCATGAAGCAATCTCTTCCAACCAACGAGAAATTTAAGTGAAATCCAGACTAGAATTGTTTTAAAGAAAAAAATGGGTTCCAACGGGAATCCTCCGGTCGGAAGTCAGTCGTTTTACTAACTAAACCACGGAGGTCGTCTGAGTAAAGGTAAAAAGTAAGAGGACTAAAACAGCACATATGACGAGATTTATGAATGCGGATGAAACGTAAGCTCTGTGCATTGATAGATACGTGCATTGAGATCTTTCTTCACTGTGTTCCCACTGAGTTTTATGATTTCCAGTAAATAAATACATTTCAATAAAATCGCACAAACGAACCTCGGTAATTTGTGATTAATAATTAATAAAAACATATTTTCTTATCATAACTAAAAATCACGTATGAAAAATATGACAAATTTGCAATAAAAAATATGGACACGTAAAGTCACAATAATTAAAGGGATTATCTATCAAAAGTTAACCTAAATATTTAATAAGTTAGAGTTTAACATATTCTGAAGTGACCTAAATATTTAATAAGTTAGAGTTTAACATATTCTGAAGTGACCTAAATATTTAATAAGTTAGAGTTTAACATATTCTGAAGTGACCTAAATATTTAATAAGTTAGAGTTTAACATATTCTGAAGTGACCTAAATATTTAATAAGTTAGAGTTTAACATATTCTGAAGTGACCTAAATATTTAATAAGTTAGAGTTTAACATATTCTGAAGTGACCTAAATATTTAATAAGTTAGAGTTTAACATATTCTGAAGTGACCTAAATATTTAATAAGTTAGAGTTTAACATATTCTGAAGTGACCTAAATATTTAATAAGTTAGAGTTTAACATATTCTGAAGTGACCTAAAACCCATATGACATAAGAACCACCGTGCCAATTCGGTTTTACTGTATATGTACATTGGACTTCATAGAGATATTAGATATTCAATTCTTATTATGCGGAAAAATTGACAATGATATGTCATTGTCAATTTTTCCGCATAATAAGAATTGAATATCTAATATCTCTATGAAGTCCAATATCTAAATCTATTCGAAAACTTATTTTCTTTTTAATCATGTTGTCCATGATTGATCGTCGTTTCCTGATGATTTGGAACTCATCGGATGATTCGCATTCACTCCTGCCAGTTTTGAGCCGTGTCGAGTGTAGCATTCAATGAAGATCTAGACACATATTTGATTTGGTGTACTCACATTACTGGAGACCACTCTCTTGTTCACCACACTTTAAGTCACTAGCAGCTTCTATACACTTTATTTATCTTTTTATCGACTTGTCCGAAGTACAGCAGTATTCTCTTTCTGCAAGTCATGTCTTTCTTTAACCTGTAGAGCCTGGAGGATAGATCTTGTGTGACCCAAAAATGTCTATAAAACTAAAACGAAAGTTATACCAGACTATCGTTAGACCCGCGATTATGTATGGCTCAGAATGCTGAACTATGTACAGCTCCTACTCTAGGCAACTTGAAACAGCAGAAATGTAAATGCTTAGATGGTTTGGCAGGAGTATCACTAAAATATATAATTAAGAACTGACGCATTCGTGTTAGCCTGGAGGTCACTGACATAAACAGTAAGCTGGAAGAGCGACAGCTGAGATGGTACGGGCACATAAGACGGATGCCACCAGACCATACTGTAAATCAGGGAATGTCTCTGGATCTTCCTCGACAGCCGTCTAGAGGAAGACCAAAGAACTCCTCGATGACTCAATGCTCCAAAATCCTGCACAGAAACGGCCTAGATGAAAGCGACACCCAGAACCGAAGAATATACAGCCTGAGAACGAGAAGAGCCGACCCCAACATCCTACCTAGGCACTGAGTTGGGACAGTGCCAGGAAGAAGAAGAGCTTGGAGGATAGATACATTAGCGTGTCAATTTGTTAGATTCGAAGCATTCAGCAGCAATACCATGTCTAGGAAACATAAAGTATAACTTTTTATTTTTAATACACTTCATAGAATTGTATGAACATACCAGTAAGTAGAACTCTCAACAGACGAATTTTGGTATTGAGTATAAACTATTTTTTTTTCCATAACTTTATAAAATTGCCATGCCAATGAATAGCTTTATTACACGTAACATACTCTAGGATAACCTCCAAAAAGATAGCTGGTAGACAACACCTTATCAGAAGTAGTCCCTTAACAGGCCGAGTTAATGTCGGTGACAGTTATCCAGGTGACACTATTCTAATTGCAAGTATGCGTCATGGGTTCGAAGCGAAGCATTCTACTGCCTTGATCAAAAAGTTTTAGGACCGGCCACTGTGTGGCGCTGTCAGTCACCCGTTTGGAATTCGTTTTTTTTTGTTAGGTTACCACATCTATCATTGACACTTTCCTTCAAATTTCAGCGTCATAGCTTGACATTTGTAAAAGTTACGCTGTACTGAGTACATCTACCTTTGTGCGTGTTTTCGATTTTTTTACAAGTTTAAAAATGGCATCAACTGTGCATCAACGAGTTTGCATTAAAATTTGTGTGAAAAACGGATTTAACGGTCCGCAGACGTTGAAAATGTTGGAGAAGTGTTTTTTGGTGGCACGAACGCTTCAAAAGTGGTCGTGAGTCGGTCGAGGATGACGAACGCAGTGGCAGTCGAAAACCGATGAAAACATCGATAAAATCAAAGAAATGTTGACCGAAAACCGCAAATTGACCATCAGAGAGCTGGCAGAGGACTTAAACATCGCTTATGGATCCGTTCAAGACATTTTGGTTGGTGATTTGGGTCTCAGACGTGTCGCTGCAAAACTGGTGCCGAAAGACCTCAATATCATGCAAAAAAAAACTGCGTTGAAATCGCGAAAGACATGATTTCCACGAGTTTTTGACCAAAAACAACACGACTACTATCCAGCAGCCTTTGAATTCACATGATCTGGCTCCCTGCGACTTTTTCCTGTTCAACCGACTTAAAAAACCGCTTCGCGGAACGCGTTACAGCACTCGAGAGGATGTCATGAAAAAATCGAAGACGGCTCTGACGGATTCATACCGAAAATTGAGTACGAATGGTGTTTCGAGGATTGGATCAAGCGCTGACGTAAGTGCGTTGCAGTCGATGGGGAGTACTTTGAAGGGGACCATATCGATTTTGATGAATAAACTTGTATTTTCGATTTTATGAATAAAGTCCTAAAACTTTTTGATCAAGGTAGTATGCCAACACCAAACAGAAAATAATCTTATATTTTTTTAAATATTATATATGAATATACATATAAATTTAATCAAATTAAATTATAATTCGTTCAACGTTTTAAAGAATATTTAAACTTCGCCTTCCCTTTTTGCTCTTTTCTCACAAAATAACAGTTAGATAAATATGGTTGAATACAGAGCAAAATTATATTTTTAGTGGTCGTAAATATTTGTATTAATTAGGACTGAATAACGTAAAGGTACCGTTTAGTACAAGAGGATATAATGAGCAATCAAGTCGAAACATAATTTATATAAATAGAAAATTTGTTTTTGCCATAAATAACACTTTGCGTAGTAAGGGGTTAAACAAACGCAGCTTGATCTTTTGCAAAAAAGAACCCAATGTTATTTTTACAAATAATGCTAACAAGGAATGAAAAAAGAAACATTCGATTTTTTTAACCTTTCCTTCCCTGTGTTGGGTATCTTCTACACGTTGCTTCTAATAACCATCAATATCTCTATAAATATAATAAATACAAGGTTAAGATTTTAGGTATTCCTCCATAGTATATTTACGCATTGATTTAAAAAATAATATTAATAATAATCAGAATTTATCGACTACATCGAGGTGTTTTGTAAAGATCGAAAACAAATTCGCATTTAAACGCTGCGAGTGCCTCGTCTTGACGATAGGTGAATAGTATGCGGGAAGCGTGACACTATATTCGCATCTCACTCTTGCATACTAGACTGAATTGCGAGGAGCTGAATTGTCTCAACTTCGCAAGCAAAGGCGTAAGCGCCGGGGTATGCGACTGACGTTCCACGCCACTAGTAGCCTCTAGGCTTGCAAATAGGTTGGACGTGCGCCCGTTCCGTGAGCGTTTTTTAATGTTTTTAGATGGTGTTTTAATGTTTTCAGCAAATAAATCTCAATTATTATAATTTTTAATTTCAATTATAATTAATTAAGGGGATTATCTATGAATGTTCTTATTTTTTCGATTTAAAATCGCAAATTTTTGATTGCGTACTCACTACGCAACACCGGATCACGCGTATTATTTTTATCACCGTAAGGGAAGGGTTAAAGCATGCATATTGTTTTTTTTTTTTTAAGTGTTGTTTTCAACGGATACAGTTATTGAAATTACGAGCCAATTATAAAGTTTTTACATTTCATCAATCGTGATAAGTTTCAAATAACATTTATAAATCAATTACTAACGAAAAATATTGTTTCAAAACTTTTAAACTATTATTTGTTTTGATTTTCAAATTAGTTAAGTTGTAATTTCATCCACCATAATTTATAGGAGTGATTTTGTAAATTAAAAACACTACAAATTAATTTATAGAGATATCTCGGAAGTATTAGGATGATTTCGATAGCATCAAATTATTTCAGAATGTATATAATAATCATTCTAAATAAATCATATTTTTATGTATTTACAATAAAACATCCTCGGGGTTGAATTATTATAAAAATACCCCATCAGAACACCCTGGTTTGACTTTAATACATAAGAACTCCTTTGACAATTGTTTTTTTGTGTGCAAACAATTTATATCACTCCTCAAAAAATCTTCTTTTGATTCCGGTTTTATATCTCATTCTGAATAAAATACAAACATATAGTACATGTACGTACAGTTTTATGATGTATTTTGTATATGATTTATGTAAATATTAATACTTTTTTTGTGGCAAGTATATTTTATGTTCATGTGCACTCAAAAACCCTTACAAATGTAATTATTTTAATGGTCGATAAAGAATCAAACATTGTAATAAAATAATTCAAATACTCAATTCTTTATTGTTCATCTCAAATCGAGTCCGAAATTAACACAGTTGAAAATAAGCGTTCTTTTGCCAATTCATAAAGAGTCCATTCAATGTATCCAAGACAGTACAATAGAAAACAGACCTACCCAGATTCATACCCAGGACAGATATAAAACAATTTCATACCTCCGAGTTGACGTGTTGATTATCTAACCCCAAAGATTTCGTCGGCGCCAAGCGACCCACTGACCGCAGGGGTCGTTAGAAAATATATATAATATCACAGAATATTAAACAATTAGATAAAATTTTAAGGATTTAATGTGATAATTACTGAATAACATATACGTAACCGTTGGCCCTCATGGGTCATCCTGACAGTTCAGCTGTTAATCGCCTGCCAATATACTAATATACCCTTCTAATATACGTTATAGGTTTGATAAAACAACCCTCTCTCTCTCTGCGGATGTTAAATTATTATGTTTGAAATCCCGCAATAATGACTTTTAAAAGGGTCGTTAGTTTTTTAAGGAAGGATTTAGATTGAAAGTATACGGTGATTTAGTTGAAAAAGTATAATGATTTGGACATATGTAGTGAATGAACGACTATAGCGAGTATACAAATCAAAAGTGAAGGTGTGCGTGGAAGAGGAAAACGGGGGTGTACCAAATAGACCAGATTTTGAGAGAAGTTAAAGTGAGGAGGGTGAATAATAGAATATTGTGCATGATGAGATATATGAATGTGGTGTAGGTGAAAGTTGTGTACTTGGAAAGAAACGTTTGGAAATCTGTTATTTCTGCCTACCCCGCAAGAGATATGGCGTAATGATATGTATCATCATCATCATCATCACTATCAACCACGGTCGATCCACTGCTGGATGAAGGTCTCCCCAAGCTAACTCCAAGTAGTTCGGTTTTTTGCTCGTTGATGCCATGTGATGCTGCCATGCTTCCTGATTTCATCTATCCAGCGTATCTTCGGCCTTCTTCTGGGCCTCTTTATGCCTCTTGGGTATCATTGGATTATTTTGGATGTCCATCGGGAGTCTGACATTCTGGCTACGTGTCCAGCCCATTGCCACTTCATTCTTTTGCACACCTTTATAACGTCTTCAACCTTTGTTATATTACGAATCCAGGTGTTTCGTTAACGGTCTCTTTTAGTATATCCCAACATGCATCTCTTCATGCCCCTTTGTGCGGTCTGGAGCTTTTGTGTGTTCTTTATTGTGAGCGTCCATGTCTCGCAGCCATACGTTAGTACTGGAAGAATGCACTGGTTGTAAACCCTTCGCTTCAAGGATATTGGGAGATTATTTTTGAAGATGTTGTTCAAACGTCCAAATGAGCTCCATGCTAGTTTTGTCCTTCGTGCTATTTCCTCCGACATGCCACCTACAAAGGAAATACGTTGACCCAGATACACATATTCCTAGACAAGTTCTAGTGGCTTTCCATCTACGTTTATTGAATTTGGGGTAGCAAAGCCGTTCATCATATAATGATATGTATATGAGATGAAAAAGAAAGTATTGAGATGGTTTGGCTACGTAGAAAGAATGAACGATGAATAATTTGCAAAAAATCATCTTAGAAATAAGTGTACGAGTACATAGAATGTACGAAAACTTTTGGGTTGACCAAATAAATAAAATTCTTGTAAAAGAAAGAGTGAAAAAAATCTCTTATAACACTGAGAATGCGTAGCGAGATGTATGGACGTAATAGAATAAAAGGATACAATTAAGTGTTGATATGTTCTCTCTGATAATCGTATTGGGGTCATGGCGTGATGACATGATCGTAAGTTTGTATATTGGTTTTTACACCAGCAACGAGTCAATACCAGTTAAAAAAATACTTCTACAAGAGAAATTATAAGTTGTATAAGAAGATGTACACGTAGAAGTGGCTAAATATGTGTCTCGAGACAGGACAGTCTGTCGTTTTATCCTCTATGCCTATCCGGTCAAGGAAATTGTGTGATGGTATGTATCTTCTTCTCCCTGGCTCCATCCCAACTCACTGTCTGCGAAGACTGTTGGGATCAGCTCTCCTCGTCCTCAGGTTGTATGCTCTTCTGTCCCGTACTACGTCCCCCAGGCCGTGCCTCTGCACCAGGTTATCTTTTTGCACCACCCATGAATTATTTGGTCTTCCTCTGGTTGTTATTCGAGGAAGATCCATGGAGATTGCCTGGTTCACAATGTGATCGGGTGCTCTGCGTCCAACGTGCCCATACCATCTCAATCGCCTCTCCTCCATCTTGCTGTTGATGTCTGTTACACCTAGGCTTCCACGAATGCGTGAGCTTTTTATTTTATCTCTTAGGGACACACCAGCTGACCATCTTAGCATGCGCATTTCAGCAGTTTCTAGTTGCCTAGAGTAAGAGTTATACATCGTCCAGCATTCGGAGCCATAGAGGAGTGCGGGTCTGATAATCGTTTGGTATACTTTTCCTTTTAACTTGACTGGCATTTTCGGATCACATACTGGTATGTACGAGTATGTGTGTACTTTAACATTGAGAAAGCATTTTGTTTATTTTTATCGTTTTTATGGATATTGATCACAAAATCAAAATTAAGCTGTTTGTTTCTACCTTGGAAGGGTTGGTGCATTTCGGATAAGACCAAATGTGGAATGAGACACACTGCATAAGTAGAACCTACCAGAATCATCTATCTAAGGGAGTTAGTAGCCTCATATATGTGGGTTCACTTTTATTTTGTTTTCTACCATACGTTTTTTTGTTTTTTAATCTAGATATTCGGTGGTGTGGGCTGGAAGCCCCCCGATGCTCTTGCGGTTAGGCTCGCCCTACATTGGTGGGGTGTATCTCAGCCGGGGGAATGTTTGGAATGGGATGAGCCTGGACCTTTTAAAGTCTTCTCTCTTGAATCTATTTTTTTGCCATCTATTTATTTTCTGTGCTTTTTTCTCTTCTTATTCTACATGTTCAAGGGTGTAGGCTGAAAAACATCTGGTGTCCCCGTGGCCGGGCTCGCCCTATATTGGTGGGGTGTATCTTGGCCGGGGAATGTTATTAGATGAGCCCAGACCTTTTGATAGCTTCTGTTTTTTAATGTATTCTTTTTTTAATGTGTTCTTGAAATGTGTCTAAATGTATTATGTACATATTATGTTGCTATCAATAAACCTGTATTTATTTATTTATATCAGGTACCGCATCGTCAATAACTAACCATTGTATGCGTACTCCTGAAACTTGCATCGATTGCATAAAATGACACCAGATTATGTGACCTACAAGAAGAAAAAACATATGAGCCTTCGAAATGTGGTGCTGAAAACTCATGTTGGGAATATCTCGCTATTACATAAAAACTCATGTTGGGAATATCTCGCTATTACATAAAAACTCATGTTGGGAATATCTCGCTATTACATAAAAACTCATGTTGGGAATATCTCGCTATTACATAAAAACTCATGTTGGGAATATCTCGCTATTACATAAAAACTCATGTTGGGAATATCTCGCTATTACATAAAAACTCATGTTGGGAATATCTCGCTATTACATAAAAACTCATGTTGGGAATATCTCGCTATTACATAAAAACTCATGTTGGGAATATCTCGCTATTACATAAAAACTCATGTTGGGAATATCTCGCTATTACATAAAAACTCATGTTGGGAATATCTCGCTATTACATAAAAACTCATGTTGGGAATATCTCGCTATTACATAAAAACTCATGTTGGGAATATCTCGCTATTACATAAAAACTCATGTTGGGAATATCTCGCTATTACATAAAAACTCATGTTGGGAATATCTCGCTATTACATAAAAACTCATGTTGGGAATATCTCGCTATTACATAAAAACTCATGTTGGGAATATCTCGCTATTACATAAAAACTCATGTTGGGAATATCTCGCTATTACATAAAAACTCATGTTGGGAATATCTCGCTATTACATAAAAAATTTAATCCAAGATATACTTTCATTTCCCTCCGTTAGCGTTACACACAAAGGAGATTATAAATCAATTTCACTAAGTAAATTTGTCTTATGCTATAGTACGTTGTTCCAATATTCAACCTCTCAATATGCAAGTTCGTTGTATAACGTTAACACGACATCATCCATCTAACTGATGTTAAGGATTCTCATCAGTTTTACTCTTCCATTTCGATCTGTCAACTTGAATCTACCGACTGGAAGCATTCAAAATGTGGATGCACCGGAGAATGCAATGAATACCCTGGACGGATATGGTCAGCAACACGGGGGTTCTTCAAAGAGCCAAAGTTGATAGAGAGTTGCTGACTAATATTAAAATCCGAAAGATGTCCTGCTTGTTTTATGTACTTAGAGGAGCAAAGTACAAATTACTGCACCTGATCATCCAAGGCAAAATAGAAGGCCGAAGAAGTGTTGGCAGAAGTCAAATCTCCTGGCTTCGCAATATACGTGATTTGACTGGCATAAGGGGCGTTGGAGATCTTTTTCGGGCTGCCGGGGACAAAGATGTCTACTCTCAAGTGATATTTAACGTTGGGGGGACCTGACATGACACTGGGAAGAAGAAGAACTATTTTGTATGTATCTAATATGTCATACAATTGCTATGAACTAACCGTCCGAAATTATTAGAGAAAGAATGCAGCTAACATAAGTGGAAGTTTGGAAGAAGGAAAAATAAAGTCAGATATCGTTCACCATCCATCTTGATCAATCAACTAGGTAAATAATGCTACTGGCTTCCAAACAACTGCGTCTCTGTCGATTGTGAAATTTATAAACACACGAGATTTGATATACGTGTATACACATACACGTATATCGATAGTTTAAACAGCAATGGAAATAAGGAAGGTTACATCTTTTTTGAATAGTTTTCTTTTCTTTTTCGATTATACTGGCATCTTGTTCTTCTTCCCAGTGTCATGTCAGATCCTCCCAACGTTGTATATCACTTGAGAGTAGACATCTTTGTTCCCGGCAGCCCGAAAAAGATCTCCAACGTCCCTTATGCCAGTCCAATCACGTATATTGCGGAGCCAGGAGATTTGCCTCCTGCCAACACCTCTTCGGCCTTCTATTTTGCCTTGGATGATCAGGTGCAGTAATTTGTACTTTGCTCATCTAAGTACATAAACCAAGTAGGACACCTTTCGGATTTTAATATTAGTCAGCAACTCTCTGAAATGGTGATGAAAAATGTTTAAAGGGGATCTTCATGAATAATATGGTTTAAGCGGTTCTCATCGAAGTCCACTGGTGGTCCGGATAGCTCCTTGTCTTTCAGGTCGAAATTACCGTCTTTTAAACGCAAAACCCATCGACGAGCTGTCCTTGTATTTGTAGTCTTCACCGTACACTTCGCAAACATCGCGAGCAGCTTTGGCAGCTTTATTCCTTCGATTGAACGCGAACAGAAGGAGGTATCGAAAATGCTCACTTTTGTCTGCTTGATATTCCATTTTGAATGCTTGTAATCAAATTAAATAATATGTGTTACGTAAAAGCAAACAAAATATCTTGTAGAGCAGAATTTTTTCTTTCGAATGACGTATAACATTTACCATTCTGTTTTACTTTTGATGCTCATTTTTAATTGAAAAAAAAACGGACACAACTTATGTTAACACCTAATACATATTACGTGAACTATATTACGAGTGCCTTCGAAAGAAAATTACAAACTAACTCCATATATGCAGAATTTAGTAAAGCTTTCGACATAATATCTCACAATATCCTCGTTGAAAAGTTGCAAACATTAGGGATGTTGGGACATTAGTTCAAGTGGATACGAGGTCATCTTACTAATCGTACTCTCATACTTAGAATTCAGTCCATAATATTCAATGAATTTATTATAAGAAGTGGAGTACCTCAAGGTTCTCACCTGGATCCGATGTTCTTCATTATGTTTAATAATGGCATTGTTGAATATTTTTATAATGTCTATATTCTAATTTTAACTATTTTAAAATATTCAGGTTAATACAATCCGTTATATCCAATGAATTTATTATAAGAAGTGGAGTACCTCAAGGTTCTCACCTGGATCCGATGTTCTTCATTATGTTTAATAATGACATTGTTGAATATTTTTATAATGTCTATATTCTAATTTTAACTATTTTAAAATATTCAGGTTAATACAATCCGTTATATCCAATGAATTTATTATAAGAAGTGGAGTATCTCAAGGTTCTCACCTGGATCCGATGTTCTTCATTATGTTTAATAATGACATTGTTGAATAGTTTTATAATGTCTATATTCTAATTTTAACTATTTTAAAATATTCAGGTTAATACAATCCGTTATATCCAATGAATTTATTATAAGAAGTGGAGTACCTCAAGGTTCTCACCTGGATCCGATGTTCTTCATTATGTTTAATAATGACATTGTTGAATAGTTTTATAATGTCTATATTCTAATTTTAACTATTTTAAAATATTCAGGTTAATACAATCCGTTATATCCAATGAATTTATTATAAGAAGTGGAGTACCTCAAGGTTCTCACCTGGATCCGATGTTCTTCATTATGTTTAATAATGGCATTGTTGAATATTTTTATAATGTCTATATTCTAATTTTAACTATTTTAAAATATTCAGGTTAATACAATCCGTTATATCCAATGAATTTATTATAAGAAGTGGAGTACCTCAAGGTTCTCACCTGGATCCGATGTTCTTCATTATGTTTAATAATGACATTGTTGAATAGTTTTATAATGTCTATATTCTAATTTTAACTATTTTAAAATATTCAGGTTAATACAATCCGTTATATCCAATGAATTTATTAGAAGTGGAATGCCTCAATGTTCTCACCTGGATCCGATGTTCTTCATTATGTTTAATAATGACATTATTGAATATTTTTATAATGTCTATATTCTAATTTTAACTATTTTAAAATATTCAGGTTAATACAATCCGTTATATCCAAAGGATTTATTATAAGAAGTGGAATGCCTTAAGGTTCTCACCTGGATCCGATGTTCTTCATTATGTTTAATAATGGCATTGTTGAATATTTTTATAATGTCTATATTCTAATTTTGACTATTTTAAAATATTCAGGTTAATATAGTACAATCTGTTATTATAACGCAAAAGAATCTTCAAAATTTCTACAAATGATGTACGAGTACTTTGACATACAAAAAATGTCACATTTTGAGGTTCAAAAAGAAAAAATTATCTATTGTATAATATATTAATGTTGTTCGGGAGATACTAAAAACAAGTATTGTTTTCGGTGAGAGATTGGCGTTTGTTTCATATTGAGAATTATTACTACCAGGTCAGTCTCCGCGCTAAGATTCGTGGTGTTTTCGGTGAGAGATTGAAGTTTGTTTAATATTGAGAATTATCACTACCAGGCTAGTCTCCGCGCTAAGATTCGTGGGGTTTTCGGTGAGAGATTGACGTTTGTTTCATATTGAGAATTATTACTACCAGGTCAGTCTCCGCGCTAAGATTCGTGGTGTTTTCGGTGAGAGATTGACGTTTGTTTCATATTGAGAATTATCACTACCAGGTCAGTCTCCACGCTAAGATTAGTGGTGTGATTGAAAAAAAGATTTCGACGAAGTTGACTAACTAAAGAACTTTCATCATATTATCATTTAGCACAATATTTTACTATAACACCACTGTGTCTACATAGATGGATTGAAGGGTGTGTAGCATTGAATTCACATAGATAGATTGATAGATGTCTCCAATAAATTTCACAAAATTTGTGAAAAATTGAGCTATTAACATTTGTTGAAGCTTTTAAACATCACAATATTATCAAACAAAAGAAAACGAATGGTCTTATTGACTCTATAAAATTGTCATTTTTTGTCTTTGATTTTCTTGAGCTTATTGAATAAATCTGTTGGCGAGCTCTCTCCAAGCTCAAGAGATAACATCAATTGTTCTATTGTAGTTATGAAGCAACCAACAATCCCTAGAATTCGGCAATCGTTAGGTTAGGTTAGGATACACATTACCAAATGAAAGAAAAAGAATGGTCTTATTGACATTGTATTAAATTGTCATTTTTTGTCTTTGATTTTCCTGATCTCGTTCAATAAATATGCTGGTGAGCTCAAGAGATAACAGCAATTGTTCTATTGTAGTTATGAAGCATCCAACAATCTCTAAAATTTGGCAATCGTTAGGTTAGGTTAGGTTAGGTTAGGTTACACATTATCAAACGAAAGAAAAATAATGGGCTTATTGACACTATAAAATTGTCATTTTTTGTCTTTGATTTTCCTGAGCTTGTTCAATAAATCTGTTAGCGAGCTCTCTCCAAGCTCAAGAGATAACATCAATTGTTCTATTGTAGTTATGAAGCAATCAATAATCCCTAGAATTCGGCAATCGTTAGGTTAGGTTAGGATACACATTACCAAATGAAAGAAAAAGAATGGTCTTATTGACATTGTATTGAATTGTCATTTTTTGTCTTTGATTTTCATGAGTTCGATCAATAAGTATGTTGGTGAGCTCAAAATATAACAGCAATTGTTCTATTGTAGTTATGAAGCATCCAACAATCTCTAGAATTCGGCAATCGTTAGGTTAGGTTAGGTTACACATTACCAAATGAAAGAAAAAGAATGGTCTTATTGACACTGTATTAAATTGTCATTTTTGTCTTTGATTTTCCTGAGCTCGTTCAATAAGTATGTTGGTGAGCTCAAGAGATAACAGCAATTGTTCTATTGTAGTTATGAAGCATCCAATAATCCCTAGAATTTGGCAATCGTTAGGTTAGGTTAGGTTACACTTATTGACACTATAAAATTGTTATTTATGTCTATGATTTTCCTGAACTTGTTCAATAAATCTGTAAGCGAGCTCTCTCCAAGCTCAAAACATAGCATCAATTGTTATATTGTAGTTATGAAGCAGCTTGACACTGTATAAAATTGTCATTTTTTGTCTTTGATTTTCTTGAGCTTATTGAATAAATCTGTTAGCGAGCTCTCTCCAAGCTCAAGAGATAACATCAATTGTTCTATTGTAGTTATGAAGCAATCAATAATCCCTAGAATTCGGCAATAGTTAGGTTAGGTTAACTTACACATTATCAAACGAAAGAAAAAGAATGGTCTTATTGACACTATAAAATTGTCATTTTTTGTCTTTGATTTTCCTGAGCTCGTTCAATAAATATGTTGGTGAGCTCAAGAGATTACAGCAATTGTTCTATTGTAGTTATGAAGCATCCAACAATTTCTAAAATTCGGCAATCGTTAGGTTAGGTTAGGTTAGGTTACACATTATCAAACCAAAGAAAAATAATGGTCTTATTGACACTATAAAATTGTCATTTTTTGTCTTTGATTTTCCTGAGCTCGTTCAATAAATATGTTGGTGAGCTCAAGAGATAACATCAATTGTTCTATTGTAGTTATGAAGCAACCAACAATCCTTAGAATTCGGCAATCGTTAGGTTAGGTTAGGTTAGGTTACACATTATCAAACGAAAGAAAAATAATGGTCTTATTGACACTGTATAAAATTGTCATTTTTTGTCGTTGATTTTCCTGAGCTTGTTCAATAAATCTGTTGGCGAGCTCTCTCCAAGCTCAAGAGATAACAACAATTGTTCTATTGTAGTTATGAAGCAATCAACAATCCCTAGAATTCGGCAATAGTTAGGTTAGGTTAAATTACACATTATCAAACGAAAGAAAAAGAATGGTCTTATTGACACTATAAAATTGTCATTTTTTGTCTTTGATTTTCCTGATCTCGTTCAATAAATATGTTGGTGAGCTCAAGAGATTACAGCAATTGTTCTATTGTAGTTATGAAGCAACCAACAATCCTTAGAATTTGGCAATCGTTAGGTTAGGTTAGATTAGGTTAGGTTAGGTTACACATTATCAAACGAAAGCAAAATAATGATCTTATTGACACTGTATAAAATTGTCATTTTTTGTCTTTCATTTTCCTGATCTTGTTCAATAAATCTGTTGGCGAGCTCTCTCCAAACTCAAGAGATAACATCAATTGTTCTATTGTAGTTATGAAGCAATCAATAATCCCTAGAATTCGGCAATTGTTAGATTAGGTTAGGATACACATTACCAAATGAAAGAAAAATAATGGTCTTATTGACACTATAAAATTGTCATTTTTTGTCTTTGATTTTCCTGATCTCGTTCAATAAATATGTTGGTGAGCTCAAGAGATTACAGCAATTGTTCTATTGTAGTTATGAAGCATCCAATAATCCCTTGAATTTGGCAATCGTTAGGTTAGGTTAGGTTACACTTATTGACACTATAAAATTGTTATTTATGTCTATGATTTTCCTGAACTTGTTCAATAAATCTGTTAGCGAGCTCTCTCCAAGCTCAAGACATAGCATCAATTGTTATATTGTAGTTATGAAGCAGCTTGACACTGTATAAAATTGTCATTTTTTGTCTTTGATTTTCTTGAGCTTATTGAATAAATCTGTTAGCGAGCTCTCTCCAAGCTCAAGAGATAACATCAATTGTTCTATTGTAGTTATGAAGCAATCAATAATCCCTAGAATTCGGCAATAGTTAGGTTAGGTTAACTTACACATTATCAAACGAATGAAAAAGAATGGTCTTATTGACACTATAAAATTGTCATTTTTTGTCTTTGATTTTCCTGAGCTCGTTCAATAAATATGTTGGTGAGCTCAAGAGATTACAGCAATTGTTCTATTGTAGTTATGAAGCATCCAACAATTTCTAAAATTCGGCAATCGTTAGGTTAGGTTAGGTTAGGTTACACATTATCAAACCAAAGAAAAATAATGGTCTTATTGACACTATAAAATTGTCATTTTTTGTCTTTGATTTTCCTGAGCTCGTTCAATAAATATGTTGGTGAGCTCAAGAGATAACATCAATTGTTCTATTGTAGTTATGAAGCAACCAACAATCCTTAGAATTCGGCAATCGTTAGGTTAGGTTAGGTTAGGTTACACATTATCAAACGAAAGAAAAATAATGGTCTTATTGACACTGTATAAAATTGTCATTTTTTGTCGTTGATTTTCCTGAGCTTGTTCAATAAATCTGTTGGCGAGCTCTCTCCAAGCTCAAGAGATAACAACAATTGTTCTATTGTAGTTATGAAGCAATCAACAATCCCTAGAATTCGGCAATAGTTAGGTTAGGTTAAATTACACATTATCAAACGAAAGAAAAAGAATGGTCTTATTGACACTATAAAATTGTCATTTTTTGTCTTTGATTTTCCTGATCTCGTTCAATAAATATGTTGGTGAGCTCAAGAGATTACAGCAATTGTTCTATTGTAGTTATGAAGCAACCAACAATCCTTAGAATTTGGCAATCGTTAGGTTAGGTTAGATTAGGTTAGGTTAGGTTACACATTATCAAACGAAAGCAAAATAATGATCTTATTGACACTGTATAAAATTGTCATTTTTTGTCTTTCATTTTCCTGATCTTGTTCAATAAATCTGTTGGCGAGCTCTCTCCAAACTCAAGAGATAACATCAATTGTTCTATTGTAGTTATGAAGCAATCAATAATCCCTAGAATTCGGCAATTGTTAGATTAGGTTAGGATACACATTACCAAATGAAAGAAAAATAATGGTCTTATTGACACTATAAAATTGTCATTTTTTGTCTTTGATTTTCCTGATCTCGTTCAATAAATATGTTGGTGAGCTCAAGAGATTACAGCAATTGTTCAATTGTAGTTATGAAGCATCCAATAATCCCTTGAATTTGGCAATCGTTAGGTTAGGTTAGGTTACACTTATTGACACTATAAAATTGTTATTTATGTCTATGATTTTCCTGAACTTGTTCAATAAATCTGTTAGCGAGCTCTCTCCAAGCTCAAGACATAGCATCAATTGTTATATTGTAGTTATGAAGCAGCTTGACACTGTATAAAATTGTCATTTTTTGTCTTTGATTTTCTTGAGCTTATTGAATAAATCTGTTAGCGAGCTCTCTCCAAGCTCAAGAGATAACATCAATTGTTCTTTTGTAGTTATGAAGCAATCAATAATCCCTAGAATTCGGCAATAGTTAGGTTAGATTAAGTTACACATTATCAAATGAAAGAAAAATAATGGTCTTATTGACACTATAAAAGTGTCATTTTTTGTCTTTGATTTTCCTGATCTCGTTCAATAAATATGGTGGTGAGCTCAAGAGATAACAGTAATTGTTCTATTGTAGTTATGAAGCAACCAACAATCCTTAGAATTTGGCAATCGTTAGGTTAGGTTAGATTAGGTTAGGTTAGGTCAGGTTAGGTTAGGTTAGGTTAGGTTAGATTAGGTTACACATTATCAAACGAAAGAAAAATAATGATCTTATTGACACTGTATAAAATTGTCATTTTTTGTCTTTCATTTTCCTGATCTTGTTCAATAAATCTGTTGGCGAGCTCTCTCCAAACTCAAGAGATAACATCAATTGTTCTATTGTAGTTATGAAGCAATCAATAATCCCTAGAATTCGGCAATTGTTAGATTAGGTTAGGATACACATTACCAAATGAAAGAAAAATAATGGTCTTATTGACACTATAAAATTGTCATTTTTTGTCTTTGATTTTCCTGATCTCGTTCAATAAATATGTTGGTGAGCTCAAGAGATTACAGCAATTGTTCTATTGTAGTTATGAAGCATCCAACAATCCCTAGAATTCGGCAATCGTTAGGTTAGGTTAGATTAGGTTAGGTTAGGTTACACATTATCAAACGAAAGCAAAATAATGATCTTATTGACACTGTATAAAATTGTCATTTTTTGTCTTTCATTTTCCTGATCTTGTTCAATAAATCTGTTGGCGAGCTCTCTCCAAACTCAAGAGATAACATCAATTGTTCTATTGTAGTTATGAAGCAACCAACAATCCTTAGAATTTGGCAATCGTTAGGTTAGGTTAGATTAGGTTAGGTTAGGTCAGGTTAGGTTAGGTTAGGTTAAGTTAGGTTAGATTAGGTTACACATTATCAAACGAAAGAAAAATAATGGTCTTATTGACACTATAAAATTGTCATTTTTTGTCTTTGATTTTCCTGAGCTTGTTCAATAAATCTGTTGGCGAGATTTCTCCAAGCTCAAAAGAGATAATATCAATTGTTCTATTGTAGTTATGAAGCGATCAACAATCCCTAGAATTCGGCAATCGTTAGGCTGCAAGGATGGGGTACAAGTGAAGACACTTGATACACCGATTTAATCTTTCCACGAATCCATATAAATGGGTTTAGAAAATTATTATTCTTGACTAAAGTATTTCCTCGAAAATGCCGTAATGATTTGTTGGATCATTTAATTTTTGTAAACTATTGTTTTTTTGTTAATATAATACATTTGTTTGTTTAAGTTATTTTCTGGCTACCTGCGGGACACTATATTAAGAAACAAACACATGCTAACCGAAAGCAAGGTCAGGATATATAAAATATGCGTCCGCTCCATCACGACATATAGGAGAGAAGTGAGAGCCGATACCAACAGGACAAAATACCTTCTCAGAGTAGCGGAAATGATAACCCTATGCTCCATTGCAGGCAGAAATGATAACCCTATGCTCCATTGTTCTTAGAGATCGGATCAGAAATTAGACGATAAGGTTTGTCTGTGGGGAAGAAGCATAAGGCGCTTTTGTAGGGGTCATGTAGACCGCATGGAGGATATAAGACTCGAAAGAATCGCTAAGACTGAAAACTCTGACTGCATGAGATTGCCAGTAAGGCCGCCGAAAAGGTGGAAGGACAGCTGGACGTCATCATCCCAGGACAGCTCACCGTCATAAACAGGTCATACGACCTAAGCCAAGAGGAAGAAGAAGAAGAAGTTATATAATTTATTTAAAATTTTTATTGCAATACAATCTGGCGGGATTATTGCCAGACGGCAATCTCTTCCAACCAACCAGACAAAAGTAAATTAAGCAAGTTACGTGGTCGTATAAATCATTTAAATAACTATCCATCCCCACGAAATCCATAAACATATACGTAAGCACATACCCACGAACCCCACAAAGACGGACAATCACCCGAACATTATTTTTCATATAAAGTGAGATATCATCAATCAAAAGGAAAGGAAGGGATGGTGGAGAGGAAAGGAAAAGAAAAATCAGGAATGAAACACGTTATTTTACTGACTAGAAATTTAGAGTTTTTTCAGCCGCTTCTTAAAGCATGCCAAGGACGGGGCGAGTCTTATATTGGTGTGTAACTGATTCCAGAGTCTCACTGCATGGACAGTAAAGGACGACGTAAAGAAAGAGGAGCGATGAACTGGAAAGGCCAATAGACAATCTCTGTTTGAGCGTAGCGCTATTCCATGATTGGAAAGACGCTGAAAATTTTCGGCGAGATAAGAGGGTGCGGCGGGACAGTTAAAGCTTTATACAATAGAGACAGTATGTGAATTTGGCGTCTATTTCTAACATACAACCAGTTCAATGCCTTGTGGGATGAAGTTATATGATCGTACTTTCTTAGGTTGAAAATGAATCTTAGACACACATTTTGAAGACGCTGTTATTTGTCCAGCTGTTTCTCTGTTGCATCCAAGTAACATACGTCCGCATAGCCCAGAATCGGAAAGAGCAGAGATTGTTTACTTATTGTTGATGAATTAAATGTTTGACGACCGTGATAAAAATAAAGGTGTTTTATGCGTAGGGTACTTTTTTGCATATTATGCTCGTATACGTTTAATTTTTCAGAGAAAATTAATTAAGTAATTGTTCAGAGAAAACTACTTAAGATAAGATCAGAGAATAGGAATAAAATTATTTCATTTAGTTTTTCTAATAATATCCATTTTATTTCTTTCTCTTCTCACAATTTAATACCATATATTTCAATGTTACTCAATATTCCACACTGAGGTTTTGAGTTCGATTTGATTTGAGATTTGGATCCTTTTTTTTTATAAAATTATTTATTTTTCTGGTCCCATTAATCAAGGGCGCCCATGTTACAATAGAATATCGCTCAAATAATCGGATTGCATATCAAATTAATACTTAACGTAGTTCAGGCAAGGGAAAGAGAGAGAAAAGGGAACATGTTTATATTCCTACAGCTACAGCTACAATATAATCAATAAGAGAACATGTATACATTCCTACAGCTACAATATAATCAATAAGAGAACATGTATGCATTCCTACAGCTACAATATAATAAATAAGATAACATATACATATTCCTACAGCTACAATATAATCAATAAGAGAACATGTACATATTCCTACAGCTACAGCTACCATATAATCAATAAGAGAACATGTACATATTTCTACAGCTACAATATAATCAATAAGTGAACATGTATGTATTCCTACAGCCACAGCTACAATATAATCAATAAGAGAACATGTATATATTCCTACAGCCACAGCTACAATATAATCAATAAGAGAACATATACATATTCCTACAGCTACAGCTACAATATAATCAATAAGAAAACATATATACTTTCCTACAGCTACAGCTATAATATAATCAATAAGAGAACATGTATATATTCCTACAGCTACAATATAATAAATAAGATAACATATATATATTCCTACAGCTACAATATAATCAATAAGAGAACATGTACATATTCCTACAGCTACAGCTACCATATAATCAATAAGAGAACATGTACATATTTCTACAGCTACAGCTACAATATAGTCAATGAGACATGTATATATTCCTACAGGTACATCTACAATATAATCAATAAGAGAACATGTATATACTCCTACAGCTAAAGCTACAATATAATCAATAAGAGAACATGTATATATTCCTACAGCTACAATACAACCAATAATAGAACATGTATATATTCCTACAGCTACAATATAATCAATAAGAGAACATGTACATATTCCTACAGCTACAGCTACAATATAATCAATAAGAGAACATGTACATATTCCTACACCTACAATATAATCAATAAGAGAATACCTTTATTGAGTGTGGATTGCCTTAAGGTATAAAATGAAAGGTGTTAATCAAAGAAAAAAAATAGCAATAGATTTATAAAAAAGAAAACAGTAAGTAAATACAGGCAAGTCAAAATAATAGGAGAAAAAAAAACAGTTTAAAGGCAATATATAGCGGCAGGAGCATGGACACTGATAGCTAAATCCACAGAGTAGCTGGATGCCTTCGAGAGAAGTGTACTGCGTAGGATCCAGGGCCCCGTGAATGACGGCGAAACCTGGCGAATACCATACAACGACGAGCTGTATAATATATACAAAGCTCCCAGGCTATCTGTACATGTCAGACTGAGCAGATTGAGATGGGCCGGACATGTGCAGAGAATGCCGTCATCGCGAGCACCCAAAAGAATCCTGAAAGGACACCCGGATTGGAAAAGGAGAGTGGGCAGGCCAAGGCTGCGATGGGAGGACGAAGTTGAGAGGGACGCAAACCGGCTACTACAGGCGCAGTATTGGAGGGTCGAGGCGGAAGACAGGAGAGTTGGAGGCGAAGATTGACGGAGGCCAAAGCTCGATATGGACTGTAAGACCATCGAAAGATGAAGATATAGCGGCAGAAACATAACTTAATAGTAAAGTGAGTAAAAAAATCAAACCAAAAATCGAAAACAACGAGTCTCTGACATTTGTTACCGCCACCAAAAATGTAAGGCGTTTACAGAGCGCGAATATTGCCACAACGGAATCGCGTACAGTAGCTATCAAAATTTATTGTCGAATGCAATACCAGCAGCAAATATCACCCGACGTCTCAATCAACTCAAGGACACAGTAAACAGACCAAAAAAATATTAGGGCTAATTACGCCGAGCCGAACTCTCGATCAGCCAACATTGTCTTGACTGACGATCAGCGCGCTTCGCACATTCTCCTCTATGACATTCATTCCGTTGAATTATTGCTCTCCACAACGTGGCAACACTCGCGCAATACCAACACAAAATTTGACAGTTTGACACATAGTTACAAAGATTTAAAACAAGAAAAGAAAAAATACGGAAAGCACGTATCACTTGGAACTCGTAGATTTTCCCCTCTTAGAGCTCTGCCTTATTGATCTTGCCTTGGTATTGCTATCTAAGGAGACTTCGTTAATATTTCGCAGCTCCTACATACTTGTGAGATGAAAGGTTTTGTCACGGTGGCTAACGACAATCCTTCCATCTCTGGTCTAACAGCTTCGCGGAGAAACAATTTCCGAGCCTCCCTGAAGACCATATAGCGGCTCGGGGTCAAGGACTCAGTTATTATTATCTCCTTCCCCTTGAGGTTTTTCTTCTTATTAAACACCTCTTGGTGTCTCATTGAATTGTAAAAATTAACAACAATGGGGCGCTTACTCATTGTTCCCCGTCCCAAGCGAAAACAGCTGACGATGTCGCCTGAACTGAGCTCCACACCCAGGTCAGTTCGAGCGCACGCTATGATCACCTCCTTAGGCGATTCAACCTCACTCTCTCCGATCCCGTGGAACGATAGAGTATTTATTCATGCCACCACCTCGAGACTGTCAATCCGGGAGTGGAGATCCTACTGAACATTAAGCACCTTCTTCATGATGGTCATGATTTGCTCTTTAAACCTTACGAAATCCCCCGTCAGTGAGGTTAGGTCTGGAGAACGGGCACCATCTTCAGTTCTACGGAATCTTTCCTCGAATGACGCCATCTCAATTTAAAAAAAACTCCACGAGTGCCTCCGTATTACCATTCTCCATATTTAACCGTCAATAGTTAGTAGCAAAAAAATATATTTAATCTCGTGTGACAGTTAACCCATCTTCACTTTGCGACCATAGACAACTCCAATATATCCACACAAAAATAAATATATATACTATTCGAGTGGTACCACAAAAACTCAATTGGAAAATATGTACATTATGTAATAAACAGTTTTAAGTTAATCACTCCCAAAGGGGTTCGTATATGCTGATCCCAATCTTTTGGTAATATTTTGAATAAAGATTATTTTACTCAGTTTTTTTATATGAAAATATTTAACATATAGATAGAAATTCGATCGCTAAAATTATGTTAAACATTTATTTATTTATTTAACACTTTTATTGCAAATATAATTTGGCGGGTTTAATGACAGGCGGCAATCTCTTCCAGCCAACCAGACAAAAGTAAATGAAGCAGGTTACATGGTCGCATAAATCATTCAAATGACTATCCATCCCCACGAAATCCATAAACATATACGTGAGCACATACCCACGAACCCCACAAAGACGGACAATCACCCGAACATTATTTTTCATATAAAGTGAGATATCATCAATCAAAAGGAAAGGAAGGCATGGTGGAGAGGAAAGGAAAAGAAAAATCAGGAATGAAATACGTTATTTTACTGACTAGAAATTAAGAGGTTTTTCAGTCGCTTCTTAAAACATGCCAAGGACGGAGCGAGTCTTATATTGGTTTGTAACTGATTCCAGAGTCTCACTGCATGGACAGTTAAGGACGACGTAAAGAAAGAGGAGCGGTGAACTGGAAAGGCCAATAAACAATCTCTGAAAACGTCAAACATCATTCCTATTAAAAACAGTCTAAATCATTTTTATTCAATATGCACTTGTGATTTATTGGTGTAAAAAAATCAACCGATTCAGCCTTTTTTAACGTAGCTTAGTGATATAAATGTTCTGAAAGGGCAAAGTTTTAACCATGCCGGCAAAGTTTTAACTATGAAGAGAAGGGTGTTAGTCTAAGTTGACTATTGACTGTCCAGCTAAGGTGGATCGGGCGAAAAGCTCCAGTTACTTCGATAGGTCTCAAAATCATGGAGTGTGCGAGTACTATCTCTGGAGTATAGATAGGTTGATAGGCAACTTGGAGTCATTTAATAGTATTTTCAAATTTCAAACTATTTGAGAGATGAACTAAAACAGACGTCTTAACCCTACAATACATTACATCATGGATTTTGATGAAATTTATACTCAGCATTGGAAAAGTGATGTATACAACGGGAAAAATAATGAAAAAAATCAAAAACAATTTTAAGTGTTTTTTTATTGAAATAATACATGATGATGCAAATTTGCTTCTCACATATTTTGTTGATTTTTACCATGCAGATAAGTTTTTACGTGAAAAATATTGTGTAAATAAATAAAAAATACCTGAATTGTTATTATTTTTTGCAACTTCTAAAACACTTTTATTGTGGTTTAATTAATTCTTGAAATGCAGTAAAAAGTTGAATCCACCATTCCTTCAACTGTCAGAATTAAAAATCATTTTGTGATACACAAACGTTTTTTTTTATTTTTATTTTTGCAAATAGTCTACAAGAGAGATAGTTGTACCATATGATTTTAGTGTATTTTTTTCCCCAAAAGATGGTCTTGCATTTATCATATTTTTTTAATTATCATGTTGCAAATTTGCATCCCAATGCACCGTAGGGTTTTAAGATTGATATTTGGCCACTAAATAGTGCCAAAAAAATAAATATGTAGATAGAGTAACAAATGGCTCAATACAAATATTATAATAAGAATTGACAAATAAATTCCAGTGATTAGTACATTGAGAGAATGAATTGCGAATTACTCAATAATTTTTTTTAACAACAATGGAGAGCGAAGAAATAGCTATAGTTCAGAAATTCTAGGCTGAGTCCTGTGACATCTCACAAATTTGCCCCAATACAACCTTATGTAATGTATTTACCTAAATAACTTGATATTTATTAGAACTGAGGCTTATATTAAAGTTGATAAAATAATTAAAATTACTCGTTACAAGGTTGTATTGGGGCAAATTTGTGAGCTGTCACAGGACTCATCCTAGAATTTCCGAACTACAGTTCGACAAATTTCAGCTTAGAAAAAATTAAGCAGTAGGAACACTATGTGCGTGGGAAGAGAAACGTGGCGCTCTGTCTTCTCTGCTTACTCCAAAAGGGACATAACTTAAAGATACGTGTGTAATCAATAAATATGTACGTTTTAAAATCGATTAAAATAATTCGTGACAACTCCAAATATTATTTAACACTACACTTTATTTAAAAAAAAAGAGTCCATTTAAATTAAATATTAATAAAAACTAATTATTTATCCCAAATCTACTGTAAAAACATTGAATTCTACGCACAAACTTGATAAAATATTGCAAAATTAATTTTCATTACGTAATCGTTTTTCAAATAAGTTTAGAATTACAATTTTAAAAGAAAGTATTTTTTTCCCATTGAATGAACAATAATTCAAAGTTTTCTAAAACAATATTGAATGAAGTCCGTAAAAGGCTGTACAGCGAATATTCGCCACGAGCGGCTACAAGGCTTTGCATTTCCAATGGCTATATATTCATCCGAGCAGTAATAATATAAGGAAGGAGTACTATATCGATCGGGTCCGGTAGCGCGTACCCCAGCTTCACATCTAGTTTACATCCCAGTCTAAAATTACTAGGTTTCTCACACACACACAAGCACGCACGCAACTCCTCACACGCGCTTCTCCACCCCAAACCAAACGTCTCAAAAGCCCGAGCGACGACCGAGGTCCTACGCAGTCTTACTCTATAGCTCCGAGGTGGTCAGACAGCGAGCTTTTGTCCATATTGGATACTGGCTATGACGATCTTGTGCTTCTGAGCTTGCGTGTAGAGTATAAGTAGGTTTGAATCGAACGCACGTTGAGGGGTGCTCTAAACTCCCCCGCTTTGGGGAAGGAGGTTGGGTTAGTAGGGGTTGGTCCATTTCCAGGGAGGCTGAGGGGGGGCACAGTGGACTTCTCGCATGGCTTGCCTTGTATTTTCCATTCCTCCCCCCCCCCCACCCCTCCCTAGGTGTGCCAGGGGTGGATTTATCCGTACGCAAATCTGGCCAACGCCAGATGTCGGATAATTCTGATCTCGCCATTAATTCCGGTGGCTGCGATGCCTGTTTTTAATGGCGCGTGTGTGTGTAGTAACTTCGGAATTTTAGGGAAGGACTATTAAGTTTAGTGCATATTGCAATTCGGTCAAGACTTGAATATATATATTTTTTTAATATCATTTCAACACCAACGTTCAATAGAAGAAAAAAAAATGACAAATTCATCTAAATGTTACGAAAATTAGAAAAAAAAATTTCACCACAATATTTATTTGACAATTGCATTATTGAAATTTTGTTTAATTTTTTTGAGTTACATAATTACATTAAAACTTTTAATATATTCAACGAATTCACGCAAAAAGTATCAAAGACAAAATTGTACGTATTCTGAAATATTTAACAAAATCGATTTAAGAAGATTTATATAAAAAATTATTTGAATTTCACAATAATACTGGCTTAACATTTAACAGATATATAATAGAATAAAGGTTTGTTATTTATTCAGAATATTTAGTAAACTAAAACAAGTATGAAACAATGCAATTCTTTAATGTTAATTTATCTGCATTGTAAATCAATCATAAAAACAATTAAGTCATTGAAATCGTTATCGAACAATGTCATTGAACGGTTAAATACCTTATTTAAATTTTAACTTGTAATGTGAGTGGAAGACGCTGTAGAGGAAGACGAAGGAAAGTTTGGTTGGAATAAGTAAATTATATTTTGAAAGAAGGAAACTTAAAAGTTAATAAAATTGTCAGAATTGTATAAGGTGTATGTTATGTACGAATATGTATAAGAAATAAAGGATGTGAGTCGAGAAAAGTCAGGTTATAATTCAAAGTTATCATCTGCCTACCCAGATAGAGAAATGGAATGATTGTATGTATGTTATAAACAGCAATTTTACGTATAGAGGATAGATCACCATGTTTGCCACGTTCAAGTGTCTTGTATTACCACATATTTCTCATAATAGTGAAATATTTACAAAAAAAAATCGATTCGAGTAGTACAAAAGGTATAAATTTTTTTAGAGAGATTTGAAAAAACGTGGCACGACAGTCAAATTGATTTTTAAAAGAGAAAGAGTGAATTAAAATGTATCCAGAATGGTGGAACCAAGAGCCGTAAGAAGGCCGGAGACAGTATCCTCCAATCAAGCAGAACTCCAGGACGACCTCTCAAAAGATGGAAAGACAGATGGCAGTCGACGTCACAAGAGGGAAACGGTGATGCAGTACCATAACAGGCCAACAGGCCTAAAAGAAGAGGTAGAAGAATAAAATATCTATGAACGATGGAAGTAAGGGAAGAATGTAGTGGAAATTTGTTTTCTCTATCTATTATCTCATCGGGAATTTGTTATAATGATAATATTGGCATATTTCATCATAATCTAACCTCATATTTCTGTATCGCATAGTGAAACAATAAACTGTGAAAATACTAGTTCAAAAATAATGTTTTCTATTTCTCATTATATTTTTTCTATTTTCCATTAACTTTTTTCCATTTCTCATTATATTTTTTTCTATTTTTCATTAACTTTTTTCCATTTCTCATTATATTTTTTCTATTTTTCATTAACTTTTTTCCATTTTTCATTATATTTTTTCTATTTTTCATTATCTTTTTTCCATTTCTCATTATATTTTTTCCCTTTCTCATTATATTTTTTATTGTTTTTCATCTTCTTTACTGCCATTCCTTTTAATAATATTAATAAATAATAAATATAGGGTTATTGATAGCAAAATAGTATGTACATAATACATTTAAATAACACTTCAAAAACACATAAATTGCAGAAAACATGATACATTAAAGACAGAAGCTATCAAAAAGTCTGGGCTCATCTGATAACATCTCCTCGGCCAAGATACACCCTACCAATATAGGGCGAGCCCAGCCACGGGGACACTAGATGTTTTTCAGCCCCCATCCTTGCACATGTAGAATATTTTACACTAGTTGCAACCCGTGAAATATTCACGGAAGTAAAACAAATTCTACATTTATGAAAATATATATTCATAAATGTGGAATTTGTTTATATATACCATTTATACATCGTCCTCTTTTACACCGGTTCAAAAATTGTTAGCTAGGTATTTAAAATTCGTTCAGTTATCACGGACCCACCGAGATTCTAATTTCGAATTACTTTCGGAGAGAATCCAAGTATTCCTCTCTCGCTCTCTTGTAATCAAAATTCAATTCTCGTATTTATTCTTTGGCGACAAACATCGTATGGGTTTTGGCCTATTTATACTATGATTCTGATATACAAATATGTATTTATTCCTTATGTCAAAATATCTTATATATTTATTTCATAATTGCAATCATGACATTCTCTCAACCCTTAGTAAATATAATAAACGTATCTTGCAAATCGTCGTTTCGCAATAAAATATCAAATCTAGATAGGGATAATAAAATTGCAAAAAAGTATCCTACATCCACTTTAAAAATAGCCCTCCTTTTTTAAAATGACTAGTTCAATAAACATATCATTGAAATATTTATTTTGTCTCAAATTCATGGCAGCACTGTTCCGACATTTCTCAGAAATATAGGAACACACAGACACCGACAGGATATGAAACAGATTGACTCTACACTGTAAAATAAATAATATTTACACAGTATACTATACTTCAAATAATATGTTAAATTATTTTTACTCCAATTTATTATAAAACCGTAGAAATACTATCTAATATAAAAAGCTTAAAATATTTGGTAGTCTTACATTATTTAATAAAAAAAAAATATTAATAGTGTTTCATTATTTAAATAACTCAATCATACATACCCTTAACGATATTGAAGAAAAAAATAAAAAAGCATTATTTATTTGCAAATATTTCTCATTCTTAATTTAAAATACAATTCCAACCCTTATAACTATTTTTATTGACATGCATCGATATTTTTAAACTTTTTGTTGATCTTCTCAAAAATTACTTTCATACACTGCGTCAACGACACAATAATGGATACTACTAGTAATTGTAACACAAAATCTTGTTACTTAGAACAAATTACTTTAAAGCAGTAAATCCACCAGATGCATTTGTATGAAAGGGTTAAATAAATATTTGGATATACAGTTTTCAAAAAATTTATTAACCCAAAAAACTAAAATTATACTATAGTTCATCTGGAAAATTAAATTAATTACTTTTATAAATCTAGTTTAATATATATTTCATGGTTACATTCTGTTTCCAAATAAAATTGTTATATTCAAGTGTACTACGTGAGTCGATCGAGGATGACGAACGCAGTGACAGTCGAAAACTTATGAAAACATCGATAAAATCAAAGAAATGTTGGCCGAAAACCGCAAATTGACCATCAGAGAGCTGGCAGTGGACTCATCGATAAAAATCAAAGAAATGTTGGCCGAAAAACCGCAAATTGACCATCAGAGAGCTGGCAGTGGACTTGAACATCGCTTATGGATCCGCTAAAATACAATTTTGGTTAGTGATTTGGGCCTCAGACGTGTCGCTGCAAAAACTGGTGCCGAAAGACCTCAATTTTCATGCTAAAAAAGGACCGCGTTGAAGTCGCGAAAGACATGATTTCCACGAGTTTTTTGACCAAAAACAAACACGACTACTATCCAGCAGCCATCGAATTCACCTGATCTGGCTCCCTGCAATTTTTTTTCCTGTTCAACCGACTGAGAAAAAAAGCTTCGCGGAACGCGTTTACAGCACCCGAGAGGATGTCATGAAAAAAATCGAAGACGGTCATGGCGAAGATGGTCCATACCGAAAAATTGAGTACCAGCGGT
>CATKWJ010001200.1:0-36220 GCA_949825065.1 Odontocerum albicorne
CCCGCGCATTCCCCTGACCTAGCACCTTCAGATTACTATCTCTTTACCTTCCTGAAGCTGCACATGGGTGGAAAAAGGTTTTCAACCGACGAGGAGGTAAAGGAGGAGGTGGAGAAGTAGACGGAGGGGTTGGCGGGAAACTACTTCGAGGAAGGCATCAAAAAGTTGATACCCTGCTTCACCACCTGCATTGAGAGGAATGGCGACTATGTCGAAAAATAGCTTACATATGTACTACGGTAACCACGTAATTTTTTTGTTTAAATAAAAAAAATTGTAACCTACAAAAATTCAGTACACTTACTTTCTGGATATGCCTCGTATATATTGTAGTACATATATATTTTTTTTTCTTGAGTTGTTTTGTTTTAGTTATCAAAAAGCCAGATTATTCTTACATACAATTGATAAAATTAAAACATAATTATCTTTTTTAAAGGACAAATGAACTAAGTCTCTACAACATCTAGACGTCTCAAAGATAGAAATGGAAATATAAGTATACGGTAACCTATAATGACATGTAACCTGTATTGAAACCAGAGCTGTTACCACATGAACGAAATCCCTCCTTATATCATGAAAAGTTAAGGTATCGTGATGTATTAATGATAAAACACTCAGGGAAGGAACATATAAAAATCTACAATAAGAATGTATGAAAACGAACACATCGTAAGATAGAGGAAGCAAAAAATATGTCATTGCACGGATCACGTTCAAAGAATGGATGAGGCCCGGATTTGTCGTATAGTTTCTCATTGCTACTCTATACAAAGCCGATCACCAGGTAGAAGCTAGAAGATACCGATGTAATAATGCAGAAAAACCTGATCAAAAACCTACCGAAAGAAAAAGAAATATTGTTTTGTATTACGAAATAGCGCTACATAAGTCATATTTTTATAAATATTATAAAACGCAATTGGTTTTTTACTCTCATTTATTTTAGAGCAGATTCATAAAAGAGGTCATTAATAATATTATCAAGAAATATTATACTCTGAATACACCCGTCTCGTATGTTCGGTGATCTGAAATCTTTGAAAACTTTGTATCGAAATGAATCAATGGCGATCTCTTCATTATCCAATTAAAGATACGTTTCAGGAAGTATGAATAATGATCTGGATGGAGCAGTTAAATATTTTAGTTGTTAATCAAAAGAATTTAATTGATGCCATGAATTAAAAATAACATCAAAATTGCTCAGCGTGAAATAAAGTTCAAATTTCAAAAGAACGTTATAATGATATGTAGGTACATACAAGTTATAAGAAATAAAACTATTTTGCATCCAACTTATTGTGAATTTCATTCAATAACATTAGGTGCCAAAATTCATATTGTAAACCATACATTTGTCAGTACAAGAATCATTGTACTGATATATTATAAATATAATAAAGGTCAGTAACTAAACATTTGCTTATAGTAGAAACGTATATTCAGTTTTTTTATAATTGTTAATCTGAATAGTTTGTTATTATTTCCAACACATGGACCTCCGTCTACTAGTTGATAAGACGGATGTCTGTCAACCCGGGGGCTGCAGGTTCGTTTCCCGTTGGTACCCATTTTTTTAAAGTGTTTAAGTCTGATTTTTATTTAAGGCCTCTTGAACATCTTTACAGTTGACCGGAATAAATTGTCACATGATAATAAAGTTTAATTGACTAGATACATTTAATATCCACATGCTGATATGTGAGTTTCTGAACACATTTCAAAATCTGAATAAGAGTGAGGTAAAATTTAAAAGTTTGTCACTGATTGAAGACTGAATGCGACATAATAATTCATTGGCTAAACGATTTGGGGTACGAATCAATATTAGTATTTTGACAGCTTTATTCTCTAGATAACATTTTTATCATTTGAGCTATCGTCAGCTTCACTTTCATTGCTTGATGGCGTTAGAAGCTAGAGCTAGAAATATATAAATTGCTTGATGGCGTTAGAAGCTGGAGCTAGAAATATTAAAATATACGGCTTGTCATTAATTTACGTGGTCGTGCATATGAACAAAAGTTTTATAATATTTGTGATCGCATATATGAACAAAAAATTTATAATATTTGTGATCGTGCATACTATATGAACATTTTTATAATATTTGTGATTATGCGTATGAACAAAAGTTTTATAATATTTGCTATCGTGCATATGAACAAAAGTTTTATAATGTTTGTGATCGTGCATGTGAACAAAAGTTTTATAACATTTGTGATCGTGCATATGAACAAAAGTTTTATAATATTTGTGATCGTGCATATGAACAAAAGCTTTATAATATTTGAATATATGCGTATTTTAGGAATAACTATCGAAACATATTTTTTATTCGAGCTAAATTAATTTTTTTATCGAAAATAAGCTTTTTTATAACTCTTTTGGACGTCTTTTTTTTTAAATAAATATTCACTTAAATTTTGGCGTTTCCAGCCAGTAAGGAATATTGAGTTGATTCCGTTCATCCAGAAAACAGAATATGTCCTAAAAGCTCAATTTTAGTAAGCTCATGCAATCAAAAAATTAAATAATATCACTTTTATCACATAAGAATACTAATTTTATATATTTTTTTTTATTAAAACTATAAACATTCTTATCACTCTGAAATTGGAGGGGGGCATATTAGTAATGAGCGTTATCATTTTCATTGCTGTTGAATTATTCGTTATAAGTAATATCTTCTTAAAAAATCGGGTGTACGAAGAATATTTGATCAAATGTATTCTTACTGAAACCACATTTGTACATTCTAGATTTTAAAAATTGGACTTCAGAATAAAAAAATGTCGGATCGAACTTACGGTATTGAAGAGTGTGAAGCATTGGGCAATGTAAATATATAGGCCCAAATAAAAATATATATTAAGTGTTCCTCTCCGTCGACGTTAAAGTTTATGTTTGTGAAATGTAGAATAATACGTTACGATAAAATAAAACACATAATAAAGAATTTATTCAATTTGTGTTACACGTGAAGTTTTATTAATTTAATGTTATTGGCGCATTTGGACGCCAAATTTGGCGTGCGCGAATTTTGGTGCCATAAAACTGTTATAAAATGAAACACCTCGAGGATAACAGCGGGGACGTTACTTTCTTTATAATCCAATATGTCACAAGTAAAACAAATTGAGCTGAGTAGTAAAACATCAAAATGGATTTGAAAAATCTATTAAAAATATTAACGAGTAAGTATAATAATATGATACGAAATGAACTATGGTGGTTTTGGTAGATTTAACCTCAATTCTAAAACATTGATTAATTTCCATAGCCTAATTGGTAAGTCACCTATCTTTTTTTTTCACCGCTGATTCGATTCTCGTTGATACTCGGATAAAAAAATGAATATCAGTATTGTTTCCACTTAGTGCCTCTTTAACATATTTCTGGTTAGTTAGAAGAGATTGCCTCGTCGCAATAAGCCTGCCAGGTAATATTGTAAACAACGAAAGTGCTATAGAATACAATAAGTACTCCATCTACGCACTGTGAAGTTAAAATATGTGTCATTTTGGTAACTGTAAAATGAGGCATCCTTGTTTAGGAAGAAAGTTTTTACCAATTAGGCAAATGAAGAATTGCGTATAGTTAAGGAATGGATGGACTCAAATTTATTGACTCAAAATTTCCAAAAAACTAAAAAAATCACATTTAGCACCTCTACAAGAACTCAACCACATACAAATAAATACATAACACTGCACACTTATTCACCTTTGTCTGACTGTAGTTGTGTTTCTTTGGAAAAGGTTGATAGTATAGTATATCTTGGATTTTGTATTAATCTTGGAATTAAGTATCTTGGAATTTGTATTAATCAGTTTCTTCGCTGGGAGGCTCATATTAACGCTTTGAGCACAAACATCAGAAAGCTAGGGTACATATTCCGTATGAATTCATAAAAGTATACCATATACTTCGCCTTATGTCAGTCGGCACTTTCTTACGGTATATCAGTTTGGGGGGGATGCACATAGACACAAAAACACATACGAGGGCATATCGTACTACAGGTTTCCCAAAAAAAAATTATAACAATAATTAATAAACTTCCTGCCCGGTATCCCACAGCGGAGCTTTTCAGGGAGTATCGGGTTCTGAATATAGCCAATTTGCATTCCAAATCCATTCTCTGGCACTATCATCGAGAGGAGGGAAGGATGCAGACTCAGCAGAGACACATGAGACGCATGGCAACTGATCAAATGTTCACCATCCCTAAAGTTAAAACATATTTTGTCCAAAGGCAATATGCCTATTTGACTCCCATGACATACAATGGGGTGCCGAATTCAATAAAGGCAAAAGGAGGAAAAAAATTAGGCAGTCGATCGGAGCGTGGCTTTATTGCAACAGGAGTTTGAATACTAGGGCTTGCAAGAGGACTGACTTGTAGCAAAGGTTTGTGTGAGCTCTCGAACATAGTGTTTTTTTATGATTATGCGCGGTATATTGTGGGATGTATATACGTTTTAGTCTAACTGGGGAGTTGAAGTGTGAGGGGTTTGATTCGTGTGATGTATACATATGTAATTGAGTTTCATTGTTGGTCAGGTTGATGAGAATGTGCAACGAGGCTTTATACAATCAAAAATCGTAAAGAAGTATCGATTTATTGTTTCATGCTCATGAGATACAGGCAGTTTACTGGGGGCATGACAAATGAAATGCAACAAGCCCAAATCCATTGAAATTGTATGTCCAAATTAAATAACCTGTTGGTTTTTCGCAAATTATGTATATTTCTTGTCATGTGTAAAATAAATAAATAAAAAAAAATTATTTGAATAATATTTTATCACATGTTTTTTCTTTCTTTATTGCTCAAGTATGAATTTGAATATAAACAGAAAAATAATTGTGAAATACTAATTTTTATTTCATAATTTCTTGTAGAATTAAAAAAATATATTTTTTAAGTCTAAGAACTTTAAATTTTTTTCTAATATCGTTTGAATTGGGTAGACATAATTTATATTTTATCTAAAATAAAGAGCACATCATAATAGTGATATTTTTATAAAGTCACATTTTCCATAATTGTGTAAAACTGCTGCAAATTCCGTATATTATTCCAAACAAATATAAACACGTTATTCCAAACAAATATAAATTAAGTAAACAAATCTATGATTTTTTCGCCTTCGTTGATAGGTTTTTTTATTTGTTATGCAATATGGTAGTAAAAAAAACAGGGAAAAAATAACTCCATACATTCATAATTTATTTCATAATGTTTTTAGACCGTGTAGTTTAAATAACTTGTCCATTTTTTTCAAATACCTGCTAAGAAAAATTTAAGTACCATCTCTTATGATGGGTCAGCCTAACGATCGCAAATGTAGTTTTAATTTTAATTTCGACGGCCTCATTACTTCTGTTATTAATTAAAGAAATAAGCAATTTCACTCTCCATCACGCATACACCCGGGGCCGTAGCGTATTGGTGCGATGGGCACAAGTGAATTGTAATTAATTTTTGGCTCAGAATACTTCTTCAAATGGGAACCAATATGAATTTGATTGCGAAGTAATATCTGGCCTCAGTAAATGAAATTATGGAATATTGTTCTTAGGATACCGAATTCGATGCACAAGTTTACTATGACTTGAACCCTGTATTGAGGAAAGTAAAATTTTATTCACATACAAAAAAAATGTGTTAATAGATTTTTAGAGATGCGGTGATCTCCGAATCTTTAAAAATGTAAGGAAACGTTGCTGTATTTAAAATAAAGTTTTATTTTAAACTTAACTATATCTCCATATTTCAATATTTTTATACTATAATTAAGCATTCAATTAGAAATGTTAATATCACATAAACACTCCTTTAAGCTTTTTCAGTTGCTTTGTATTAAATTAACGCGAATTAAATAATATGTATTTTTTAAATAAATTAACCTTATTGAAACCTGAGATAAAAACCAGTTATTTATTTATCAACAAAATAAACGACACTAAAACTACTTTTACAAATTGCAGCTAGAATTAAGAAAACCAAATGTCTTTAAGTAAGGGAGAAAAGAGATGTGCATGGAAACGGTTAAATATCTCACTCAAGTACGGATAAATGCTAAGACTCATGGTCCAACTAAGGGACATCTTATTTCTTAATCGGACAGTTTTGAGCAGAATTGAGTAGAAAAAAGGTTTTTATATATTTTAATGGATTATATACACATGTAACATATATTTCATGTTAATTGCAGGAAAGAGGGTAACTGTGTGACTAATATGATAAATATATTATTATATAATGACTAATATGATAAAAATATTGGTACACTATGGGATTAAATAATGCAATATGTATTTAAAGTATATGCAATCAATTCGAGGTCGTGAGGGAGACGAGGGTGAGGTCCTTAGGATAGTCTTAGACCTGGGTGGGGAAATATCGCCAAATAACTAATACGATTTGTATTTCATACATTTACTCTTCCAAGTGTTGATAATTTATCTTTAGACACCTTACTAACCTATTTTGTCTAAATGTGTCATCAAATGTTTGTGACAAAGATCGTCAGCAGCTCTGCTGCAAGCGAAGCTAGGAGATGTGGTTCGTTTAGCCTTCCAGGCCGTAGAGCAAACCTAGGCAAATTACAACCCGCAAGGCGTATACAACCTGCTCCTTAAGCGATAACTAATTGTAATTAACATTGACTATTTTCTTTGGTGTTGTTTATATAATGTCACACATATTGCCTGATTAATAAGACGCCTGTCTTCCTGTTCAATTCCCGTTAATAATAACAAAAATATAATTCATATAGCGTCGTTTAGAGAGCCAACTCTCTTCTAAGTCGGAGATAAAACCCATTATTATCATTTTTTTTAATTACAAAACACATATTGAATATAAGGGTAAGAAGGTAGTGCACTGTTGGGAACGATTTTCAGGTTGGTTGTAAAATATTGTCGTATGGTAATAAGCCCGCCAGGTTGTACTCTATAAAATAAAAGTGTAATACAGTAAAATAAAATTATATATTTTTTATTACAACCTGTGTCGACCGAAAAATCGTATGACTTGTGTACTCATGTATATGACTTAAGTCATCGTAAATATGACTTGTGTACCCGTGCGTGATGCACACCTCTCTACATGGCCATTAATCTGTATATAAATATAAACCTTACTCATTTATATACTATCATTATAGCCTCCGCGATAACAGTTTTTTTTATTTCGGCTATACAATATTATTTTTTTATACTATTTTATTGCGTTTAAAAAAACGTATTTTGTTTGGCGAGCACGTTAAGAGAGAACACACTCCTCAAGAATGTTCTAGCGCGGTATCGGAAAGAACTATTATTATCGGATTGAAAATATTAAAAAAAAAACTTCAAATCCAGTATAAAGTTACAAAATATATAATTCATGGGGTTTAAGTAGTGAACATTTTATCATCAATTCTGTTAATAAAAAATCAGCTGACTGAGGGTTGAATAATAACGGAGATAGTTAAGTCTCAAGAGTATCTTCCCAGAAACATTCAGCCTCTTCGTGCCAATGCAAACAGATCGTAATTAATGTGAAGTTAATAAATCGTAATTTAAAAACATAAGTCAAAATATACAAGTGCTTCGAGTGCATTGTTACCGGTGATAATGTGGTACCGTTGTTTAAAATTGATTTATTATGTTTTTCGAAGATGCAAACAGACTGAGTTTTTGGAATATCACGATCCTTTTCTGGGCATATATTTAATTTTAATTTTGTTATACCTTTCAACAAGTTCAAGATTTTTCCCAGTTGATAAAAATATGACCTCAGTAATAATTTATGTAGTTGGTGAAATATTTCTTCTTAGATTTTTAAATTTATTGTATCATTTATTAAATTCACAGTACTATTTTTTATGTGACTGCACTCCCACTTCATTCATCCATATTGAGAAAATATGGAATACCTCTATACCAAAATATAGTACAGCTTTGCTGTTGTGGTTGTTTCGACTTTCTTTCAACAGTAATTTATCAAATGTATATTTTATAAGTCACTGCATAACCATCGTCTTTGAAGATGGACCCTTGAACATATGTGATTTGGTGATGCAGACGCATTAAAAGGCTAGCCGGGAGATATTATTATATTCGGACCTATTCATCGAGCCATCAGTAGGCGCCAAGCTCGAAATTCGTAATCACACGTGTTGGCAATTCTACCGTACAGAAAGAGGCCACAACTCTTGCACACGTTTAGAAACCGCAATTATTGTTAACCAGATTGGAACCCTTTTTATGGGCACTATTAGGAATGTAACCCAAAACTCAAGGAAGTCAAGCGTCTTATTAACTAGGCCACAGAGGTCACTAACTCCAAGTTGATACTTACTTGATATTTAAAAATCTACTATATGTGTAGTAATTATTTGGGAAACAAATAAAGTGGTAGTAAAGACGAATGATTAAGTGATATTTATAATAAAGAATGTATTTTTTTTGTGATGTTGAGACATGAACCATACAGGCCAGACATTTTAATAATTCGGAAGAATTCTAAATATGGATTCATCATACAATATTCTAAATTCCTTCGAGTCATAAACGCTGAGGTGCTAAGTCAAGCAAGTGTAGATCGAGAAAATTTAAATACCATAAAAACGGATAGATTTCCCATCTGGTTTATATATTGAGAGGAGAAAATAATACTTCCGAAAATTAATAATAATAGGTGAAATTGAGGGTTGGCGTGGAATCGTTAGAAGGGGCCCGTTATGGTTACTCAACATTCGCAAACGGTCAGGTATCCAGACAGTTGAGGAACTGTCCCGTTCCGCCAAAAAGAGAGATATTTTTTCAAGAATGATTACCAGGTTGCGAGGCACTGGACACGGTACACGAACACATTAAAGGCAAAGTATTCAATAAAATATATGGTTAGATAAAACCGGTGATTCAATTTTCAAAACAGAATCTAAGAAAACAGTATTTATAATAAAATCGGAAAAACCAGTTTTTTCGCATTTACTAAAAGAAATATGTTTAAACATTTATAACATGATTTAGTTTAATGTTTCTGAATGCTATCTAGTCCGTTTCATTTCAATCCAATACGGTAGCTAAACTAATAAGGTTTATTCAAGATTTCCGCCTAAAGTTTTTGGAACTTTATATTAGAATATTTATACCTTAGAAATACAAAATGAAAATGCAACATTTTTGTATAAGTGAAACAAAAAATTTACTTATTTTTTTTCTACTGGTCAAAATACCACACACTTCCGATGAATCTTAACACCAGTTGGATCTTAGCACTGTTCTCATAGGCAAAGCCTCTAAATGTAAAAACTCCTAGTGCGGGGATTATTGTAATTAGTGCAATAACAAAATAATAGATTTTTAAATATTCTAAAAAGGTTTTATCAGAGTATCACCTCTACTCTTTCTATAGCATACGTTCGTTGTGCTTTGATTGTCTATATCATATAAATCCAAAGTATGCGTTCATTGCATATTACTTTTTTTTTTTAAATATATGTAAATATCTTATTCTTAAAATAACAGAAGTATAGAAATTATTTAACATCTTACTACATACCATAACAAGCTAGCTGCATCTATTCATACATCTTCTCGAATGCTTTATAAACATGATTCTTTGTAAAATTAATTACATTTTTGGCAATTATGTCGCTAATCACAATCTCTCAAAATACATTTTTTTCCGAGAATAAAAGTTGACATGTCTTTCTAGATATGTTATAAACTACTATAATGTTGAAAGAAAAAAAAAGAAAAAAATCGTAGATGTCGAGGAGACGAAATATATATATGTGACAACCGAAAATTCTGGGGCTCTTTACTCTGCCTACCCCGACAGGAAAAAGGTGTAGTACTTTAAAAGTAAACATGATTTGATGTAAGCTGTATAATAAAAATATTGAATAATCAACAATCTTATGAATATTTGAATTAAAATATAAATGAAAATCTTGACCCAGATTAAAATATTAAATTGTGTAAACGTATTTAATGCTTCAGTTAAAGTGTTTTAAAAAATTCAAATCAAATCCGAAATGAAAATTTACAGCTACAAAAGTCAAAGTTTAAGAGTTTTAGAACCATGACTGAATTGATTTCGTTCTACATTAGTCACTTATGTTGATGCTGTCATATTTATTTTACAAAGAATTTATAATAATTTAAAATATTAGTGATCGCGATAACCTTGCATAAAGCACGATGGTTATTCGAGGACTTCATACTAAATACAATTTATTCATGGAGAATCGTCACGAAATTATTATTTTTGACTTATGAATACAGTCACTTTTTGAGCACATCTGCTCTGTAATGAATAAAAATGGAATAAAAACCTTCTGCCAAGATAAATATTTAATTCATATTTTTTTCCATACTACCATCATTATTCAGTTACTTCCGTTGCTTAGCTCGTAAGACATCTCTCTTCTAGCCCGAGAGTTGCGAGATCAATTCCAGTTGGAACCCATTTATTATTAAATAGAGTTCAAATTGGATTTTCACTTTAGGCTTCTTTTACATATTTCTGGTTAGTTTGGCGAAATTTCCACATGGCACTAAACCACCAGGTTGTACTGCATATAACGAAAATGGTTTTCAATCGAATAACATTTCGATTGTTTATACACTGTGCTGGAATATTCAACAGTTAATTACTTTTGTTATTCCGTTTATAACATTAATCACCGTACTAGTTTCTATCTTCTATCTTGAGACTTTCTTCTCATAATTAACCGGGATCATTCCGCCTGAAGAAAATCTCGAGATGTGAGGTATAAACGTGTCACGGTGTTAAATATTTTAGTGTGTCTACTTCTTCAATCAAGAATTAATATTTTTTATTGATTAATGCAATACGGTTTTACCAGGACCAGGACCTGAAACAAAGACAGAAGTTTTATTGTATTTTTTTGTGATTCAAGTTCTCTAAACGTGCCTCATTGGATTTATTAAACCACGTAATTTTTCATCATAATATCTGTACAAATATCAGAGACAAAATTACCTGGGAAAATGGTCTGGTGAAAGGTGAACTTGTTATTCATTATTAAAATGTTTGATTTTATATCTTACTTCCGGACCTTTTTTATCGGAATTTATTTAGTAGGGATTGTAAGGCGTCTTTTATTAATTAAAAAATGTAGCACTCTTTATGAGATATCACATTACGAAAAAATCTTATAAAAGTTATAATTAAATTAGTAATCAGAATTTTTAAACGTATTTTTTCTCATTACGAAATATTCCTTCTGTCAAGTCTAAACCTCATGTTTAGCTATATTTATTTTTCAAGTAGTTTCCTACTTAATAAATATATTTTTCAAATAATTCACGAGAAATGTGAAAACACATGATTAATCTTTTGTAATACTATAAACCAGTAAAGAAGTGTTCTTATCGAAAAATAACCGTAAATTATAAAAGTGGTAATGCACGTAAGCTTTACAGCACAAGGGTTGCTCAATTATTTTAAATGCTTGTTTTACAACATGAGTTTAATCGATATGATGATAAAAGTCTTAATGTAAACTTATATTTAAATGAAAATTTATTGTAAATAATTAAATTAACGATGGAATAGAGGTTAATATGTACAGTGGAATCTAGTTTTAGAAGCTATAACCTGAAGATATCGTTTCTGGAACTACAATTTAATATTACTTAAGACATAGATAAAAGATCCATATTTAACACTTCATATAAAAATATGATTAAATTATAACGGGAATCGTTAACTGTTCATAATCAACTGGTTCATAGTTTCGATGCAGTATTATTTCTTTCGATTAAGTCCTGCTTTCGATTCCGTATTTTACTTATTCAAATCCAGTTTTAAGGTAACACCTTAAGAAAATGGAACCAACAGAACTATTTCTAAAATAGCAACACATATTTTGTAAAATTACTCTTTCTAAAATAACAATACATATTTTGTAAGGTAATCTAAATTGATTTTAAATGGATTTTTTTGACAGTAAAAAGCTAACATTTATTTCTGTATTGATACAGATATTACACATAATTTTGAAAACCTGTATTTTTACCATTTTCTATTGATTAGAATAACAACGATAAAAATGTACTTGAGATAATTTCAAAGAATAAATTAAATAAGTAAAATAAACATAAATATATAAGCTATTTCCATAAAATAAAATATTACACCATTATATATAAAATATGTAATGGAATATTTTAGTGCATTCATTGACAATTGGAAAGTACATACGAGTATGTACTTAGTTTAGCATGAAATTCAAATGTGAAAATTTCGCGTGTTAAAATGTATTAAATATAAAATTAATATTAAAATCATGAAGAATAATAATTGTTCCTGGTTACATTTATAACATATAAGAAACGATTAATAGTAATGAAATTGGTTTAATGCTTGCTTAAGCCTAGATAATATTTCTACTCTACTAAATTAGAATAATATCTCTAACACTAATTATTAATTAACCACTTAGTTTTAACTCCATAACCTGGTCGGTGGTCAAGAGCACATTTGAATATTAATCGGCATAAGCAGGTTCTAATTAGTGGCAAAAAAATATTGAGCTTTTAGTCATAGTATGAGAATGCAAAGAAAATCTGACTTCTTTAGTTCCCAGTCTTATTGGGAACGTCAATCACTTTCTTAAATTCAATTTCTTATTCGCTTTCAAACATTCAATCATATTCTAATAGGTATCCTAATTAGATTTATTAACATAAATTACACTCGTGTTTGATATACACGATGCAATTAATAAATAGATTTGATAAGATATTAAAAGAGTTTATAATTTATCTATTATTTCAAAATTACAAGAAAACGTTTAAAATACTTTATTTCCTTCACAGTTTGATCTCAAATTTGGTGAAGATATTAGTATAATAGGGTTGTCGCTAACGGTAATACCACATTCGAAGGGATGAAACCACGGAAAGAAAAATAAGGGTTAGTATATACGAGTATATTCATGTTCAAACGTCACAGCCACGGTAAAAATAAGCCATTTATAGAAACGTAATTTATGTGTTTTAACACATATAGTATATATTATAAAAAATACTTATGTAATTTTATAGAAGATACACTAATTAAAGTAAAATTAAACTTTTTTTAAATATTTTTTGTTTTATTATACTTTCATTGTATACAATGCAATCTGGCGGGCTTTGTTATGTGAAAATCTCATCCAACCAACCAGATAGAAGCCAAAGCACTCTTAAGTGGAATCCAGACTGAATCCTTTTTTTAAAAAACTGGGTTCCAAACGGAATCCAACCAGCAATCCCTGGGCTGGAATAATACATTTTGAGACACACATTGTTTTATAACTCTGCCATGAAAGTATTTTGTTTGCTTCATACATAAAATAAAGCTTTCTTAAATCTAATTATCTTTGCTGAAAAGTTTGGAGACAGTTATTTACCTTAAATCCATCTAAATTTGTAAAATACAATAAAATCACACTTTTCGATTAGAAAAAAATGTAACAGTATTATCTTTGTAATTTAATAATGAAATATACATCATTTTTTTAAGTTAAGTATTTTCTGTCTATTATATTTTCTTCGTCATTTTTATCAGAAAAAGATTTTATTCAATTGATTTGATTAATTTTTATGTTAAAAATATTCATGATTAGCACACATCCCGCCTTTGAATATTGCGTCCGTGAATTGCGCACATTGTACAAAAATTTACTCAGCCCTGAGTATTTGAGTGAGGTGATGACGATTTTCTCACGGCGATAGAACACTGTATCACGATGAATTCATGTTCAGTTGACAGAGAGGGGCCCGCCTGTTCCAGTTTTCAGGGGAGCGAATCCTCGACAGCAAACAGGACCAGTCATGGAAAAAAACAGTTGATGAAGTTAATAGCCATCAATAAAAAAATGAGCATCATATGACAGTAATATGCAAATCAATTGCTGAATATATCGATTTAACATTTATCGATAAAGAAACAAAGCACAACATTTGAAATAATGACTCTTAATTCAATATGTGTATAAAATATTACCCATACATTTTGCTTTCTGTTCTTATATTTTACTGACCCACTGACCCACTTGCATATGTACTAACATATATGTTCTATAATACTCATATTGAATTGTATTAGGTATATTGTATGACACTTCCGTTGTATAGAATACAATTTGGCAGGTTTATTAAAGCAGATCACATATAACGAAAAAAAAAGTTATAAAACGAGAACTCGTAAAGCGAGAAATATCTTTATCTTCAAAAAATGAAAACAATAGTAAGTGCCTTTATCTACAATAATACTTAATTTATTATTTTAAGTTGTCATGTGTGGTATATTAAGAGTACAGAATAATTCCGTGATGGGAGAAATTATAGTAAATATACATACACATCATCACACTGTTTCCCTTCTGGGGTAGGCAAAGATGACAGAGTGTCAGAATTTCCCATCTAGACACACATATTTCCCCTCTTCCCCATCCATACACCTGCTCATACAGCTCCTACAATTTCTCTTACTTCTTACTTTTCCTTGTTTCAAAATATCATTACTTAATCCAACCATACTTTCTTCAGTTTTTCTCTACCCCGCCTTCCAATCATATTTACACTGTACAGTTTTCTAAGCCTTTCTTCATTTATTTATTCTACGTGCCCGAACCATCTATAATACATCTTTTACTATATTTTAGATTGAAATATTTGTGATTTTTTGGTCAAGTATATGTCGTTAACGTTATTCAGTATGAACATACTACTTCATAAAAACCTGTACTGTATAAAGAAATAAAAAATGACTTTGATTAAAATATTCAAGAGAAATATTACCTTTAACCCGGCCCTGTTTACACCTGCTTAACGAAATATGTTCCGATAGCGACATTAGCTGTGAACTGCGCTTTATATAGAGTGGTATTTACGCTAACGCCTCGCCTGTTAACTCATTCCCATAGGCGCTCAGGTAATCGCGCTTGCGCTCTCTATATATAGAAAATGATACAATTAATTCATAATGGCATTCACTCACAGCACATTATTCGTGAATATTTCGATACTTTATCGATAATCTGTGCAATAAAATTTTTAATGTATCATATTGAGATATAGAAATTAATGTGTTTAATGGCTATGAGTTTTGTTCACGTTGAATAACATAGTTTTTCATTAGTTTTACTAAATGATATTTGCTAACGAACGGTTTATTCCAAAACATAAACATTATTTCCATGTATCATTTGGAATACGTACGTCGTGTTACTATCTTCAAACTATACAATAATATTTAACTATATTGTATTGTCTTATACTTTCATTGTATACTATACAACCTAGCGGGCTTATTGCCATGTGGCAAACTTTTCCAACCAACTAGAAACATGTTAAAGAGGCATTAAGTAAAAACCAGACTATAACTCAAAAACTAATTGGGAACCAAAGGTAGTCGAATCGGCAATTTTAGGGTTGAGAGACAGGAGTCTTATCAACTATTACGGAGGTTGAATTAATTTTATTCCAAAATGTCACATTGAAACTCGGAGAAATTTATTTTTTTGCTTTAAAAAAGTAAGTTTTAAATTTGATTGTACGACTCTTGATTATTATTAATAAATTTTTAACTTCGATGTATTATTGAAATGTCCAGTAAAATTTTTTAACTTCGATGTATTATTGAAATGTCCAGTAAATTTTTTTAACTTCGATGTATTATTGAAATGTCCAGTAAAATTATATATTTTTTAACTTTCAATAAAATGTACAAATTTTCTCACTCTGACGCTTTTTCACTCATCTGTTTCTTTTTCATTATAATAGTACATTTTGAATCGATTTATACAAATATTTAAAAAATAGTAAAACAACGATATTACCATTTTTATAGACAAAATTTAAGTAAGCCAATTGGCCAAAAAAATCTGATTGAGTAATTAACTACAATATAATATTAATATGATATGAGCTGAAATGAAAAATGCAAATAAAAACTATTTATCAAAATGTTCAAAACCAACTTAAAAGCGTGAAGCTACACACATTGGATTTAAAAAGCTTTAACATAAATTTATCAGACACTTTTCATAAATTAAAAAAAAAAAATCTCGTCGAATTGAAAAGGAAATATTTAGGTTGCTTCAATTTGAAATTCAAAGACCACATTCGTATTGTATCTTCTATTTCGCAAACGGGTCTACTCGCCGGCACGTAGCATCGATCTCCTTTGAAACACCGATAAGAAGCGACTTACACGAGTATCTGAAGCTAACATCCGTCGGTAGAGTACCAGAGCCTTAACATCGTTGGTTGTTCTTACATCAGTTCTCCTCGTCTAACATTTGTAACTGTTTGTTATTTCCTACAAGCATCGAAAACCTATTATGTGTTGATAGTCTAAAACGGAGGACATGTTAATATATTGCTGTATTGAGAAATATATATTTTTCTGCATGATAGTAGAATAGACCAATTTAAAAACGAATTTAAATATATTCATTACTACAGATTTCATTATTTTATATAAACTCTTGTCTCTAGCTTGAGTTAGTTAAATGATTTATTTATTTATTTAAATACACTCTGTATTATAAAAAATAATAATCACAATGTATCGCCATACGGCAGTATCTTAAAACTAACGAGACAAGAGATACGCATACAAGTAACGATTCCGAGGTTAAAAGTTTCAAAAAGAAAATATTAATATACTCAGAACTTTAAAAAATAAATGAAAAAGCCAGTATCATAAAACTGGGGTAAGGGCAAGAAAATACGATACATGGAGAAACACGTATGAACATAATCAAAGCATTAAAAAACAAATGGAATGTAAGTAAAACAAAATGTATACAAATGTCTCCATATATTGGATAGGGACAAAAAATAGGGCGTATGGAGAAACATATTTTGTCATTGAAGAGAGATATGTGAAAGTACTCAAAGCGTTAAAAAACAAAGGAAAAAAACTCGAAAAACAAAATATTTGCAAATTTAATCATAAACTGGAAAGCGTAAGCGATATGATTTATGAAGAGACACATTTCGTCATTGAGGAAAAATGAAATATATATTTCAATCCCTTTGAAGTGAGCCAACGAGGGAGGGAGAGAGAGAGAAAGTAAATGACAACATGTAAAAGGAGAACCCACGAAAATTTCGCACTTTATTATAAAACTCTCTTAAGTTATTTATTAAGTAGTGTTAACTAAGTTATTTATTAAGTGTTGTTCATTAACACTAAGTGGTGTTAACCCAAGATTTTTTTTAATATTCCTGATCATAGCTTTGTTCTATGATTGTGATTAAAATTTTAAACTAATACATTCACTAAGAACTAAAGGTACTTTGTAGTTTTAACTGTTCACCACAAGTATTGGGTAACTTTTTCATAGACCCAATTATATGAAGAATGTTTCGGAATACGATGTGCGACGCTAGCTAATTGATCAAATAATCAAAATGAAATGTATTTTTCAATTACGATTAATACGACAAATGAAAGGCAACAAACCCAGATCCATTAAAATTATATGTCCAAATCAAATTACCTGTTGTTTTTTCTCAAATTGTGTATATTTCTTGTCATGTGTAATAATAAATAAATAAATAATAAAAATAAAATTAAAAATGTAGAAGTGATTAACTATGTGAATTAGTTAAAAAACTACATACTCGTATCTTCCAACTTGGAGGTTGTGTGTTCTATTCCGATAGTACTCACTTAAAAACGGGTTCGAATCTAATTTTTACTATAGGGGTGTTTAACTACATTCTAGTTGGCTGGAGTAGATTGCCATATAGCAATAAATTTGCCTGGTCGAAAATAACGAATTTGTAGTACAATAATACAAAATAACTCAATATATTTCATTCATCCGTAGAGTACTCCTCAACATACCTGCATTTGTGATGCGCATATGTTGAAAAGCGTTGCCGGATGAAAATATATTCCAGTTCCATTAATCAGACCCTTGCATTTCGTCATCGTACATGAAGAAAATACTACCACACATTTCAAGCGCATGCTAGTATTGTTGCTAGATGAACTTTTTCCCTTCACTTTTTTATCATTCATTCAAGCTCTAATTGTTGAGTTTAAGTTTTCCTAATATGCAACGTATGAAAATAATTTTACAATGATTTAAAATTGAATAGATGATAATTCGTCACATGAAAAAACGTGTGACCTCATATTTTAAATCAAAATATGTTATAATCTAATTTAAAAAAATTAAACGAATACATTAGTAATAAAAACTCGAAATTAAACTCAGTTTTTTTTATCCAGATTACGTAAATAAATTATTGCTGTATAAATCTTAAATCAACCCTGATTATTTGTTTCTCAATTCTTTTAGCCCGGCGACCATCCAAAAAATAAACAAAAACGACCCACAGGCTAAGAAACGTAGCTTTATTTTATACTAGCTGTACCCGGCCACGCGTTGCTGTGGCTCAGTCTGCTTAAATAGAAAAGAAAGAAAAGAGAAAGCACACGTTTCAATTATGTTTAATTTCACAATGCTTGTGGGTATACAATATTTTTGATGTCTTTCAGCCATTCTCAGTCTGTCGCGTTTATCGCCGTGCTCGCAAATGATTGCGTCACTCCAAGAGATCAATTCACGATATGATTTGAATTCAAATGAAAGATCGATTGCACTGAAAAAGAAGAAAGAAAGTTAAAACATATAAAATTGTGAAACATTGAAAAAGGAACTGAGCAGTGTAAAAATTTGTTTTAATTTTCAGTTTTTTTTGCCATATTTCCACGGGTACTTCTAATGTACCACCAAATAATTTATTTATTTAATTAACGACACAACAGTGTCTTTATATACAAATGAACATGTGACAGGTTATACAAGTACTTAAAATTATTGACAAATAGTACAAAACTTTATCTTAAACTAACATGAAGATACAAAAAGCAGTAGTAATAATAAATTACAGTCATTGTTTTAAAATTATTTAATAATTATATGTATATTTAAGTTCAATATATGTTATGTATGTATATCACTGGAATAATGTTTCCAGTTTAAGTATAATATCTTTTACCTGTATTTCGTTAAATTTTTCGCACTTTTTGAATGTATGTGTTACCATTATTTTCTCTGTTGTTATCTATATAGTATTTTCATCCTCTGATGATGAATATTATTCTACAATTCTCATTCTTTTTCGATTTTTGTTGAAATCATTACTTGTTACTAATTCGTCTTCACTCTCTGAATTAAACGGTCTTGTTGTTTTATTCTTTCTCGTGGGTTTAATAATTTCTATAATTTTATATTTTAAATTTAATTGTAAGTGCTTTATATTTTAAGTTTAAATTCAATTGTAAATTTTATTAGACATAGGTACTGATTATTCAACTAAATAAATAGACTGTCAAAAAAGTTAGGTAAACTTTTTAAATATGAATCAATACTAATTAATTAAAATTACCTTCATCACTGCCCTCAAACATTTGAAAATCCGCACTTTTGGGCATTATTAATAATGGACTGGACTTAGGTCACTTTCAAAATAATGTTTTTTGTCAAAATTTATCGTATACTCTAAATAAACTTAATAATGCCGAAATACATACAACTTAAATTATTTTGTAACCTAAATATAATCTCAACAACTTACCACAATCACTGAAGTCAATTTTATCACAGCACAACTATTTTTTATTAAAATTTAATCCAAATATATGTTTTCTTTTATACGCAGCACATAACGGTAAATAGAAATGACGCTCTCGAAATAAAAAATGGCTGACATAAACTTTGATTATGATTACGTCAGCTCATTGGGGTTAGTGTCTCGACTTTTAAATAAACGTACGTGAAAGTTAAAAATGTATTATTTATAAAATTTATTATTAAACATTAAATTTTTTAATATTTTATTTATATAGACTAAATAATTTAATATTTAATATTAATTCCGAAACGTCGAAAATGAAATTTGACATCTGTCAAAGTTTAGTTCGTCCGTGTCCGCTGCAGGAGGCGCAAACGTAATTTTTTCTGATTTCTAAACTTTTTTATATACACCGATATATAAATAAAAATATATAAACATTTCTGTATACGAATGTCAACTTTTGTCAAAATTTCAAAGCGATCGTTAGAGAAATTTCGGAGATTAGTACGAACGACTATACGAACATTTTTATTTATATAGATTATATTGATGTTACACTATTTTAATGGAAGAGTTGTCTTGTTTGAGTGTCTTACGTATCAGCTAGGTACTAGTGTGTTCTATCAATTTAAATTGATATAAAAAAATAAAACAGGTCCAGTATAGCAAAAGAGTTCCTATAGTGACAATACTTATACGTGCTAAAAGTGTACTAGTGTTGTTGTTTCTTCACGTGTGACAGTATTGGTAAAACGTGCGATGACGAATTGGGGTTCTGTGCTTACTCAAGTGTTCCAAAGTGACCGGAGACAATATTTTCTCACGGACACGCTCTTTTATATGTCCGCTTCGCCAACTCGGATATAACGGATGATTTCAACAGGCAAGTCAACGAATACATTCTCGTAATTCATTTGTTGAAAATCAAGTGTGATAACCTCCATGGCTTATTTGGTAAGCCACCTATCTTTCTAGCCAAGGATTGCAGGATTTATTTCTGTTGGAACCCGGTTTTTTTTTGGAAGGAATTCCAGTATGTTTTTTACTGAGGGGTTAGCTAATATATTTCTGGTTGGTTGAAAGAGAGTGTTACATGACAATTGTCCCACCAAGTTATGCTGCATACAATAAAAAACAAATAATAATAAAGTAAACTTAATATAGAAAGTGTATCTGAAGGTAATATCTTATTTATAGTACTAGCATACATACACATCATTACGCCATTACCCTGTTAATGTAGGTAGAAAGGAAAAAGCATCTAATTTTTTTAGTACGACATACTTCCTTTGTCTTCACTTGCATTCAACATCTCTAACAGTTTCATCTGTTCCTTTTTTTTATTTACCTTTTTCCTTCTGTTAAACCTTCATCCACTTAGTCCATCCTTTTTTTTCTCGATAGTCGTCTACCAAGACTTCCACTTATGCATGCATTATACGAGTACATTAGTCACTCGTTAGTCCCCCATTCGTTAAACTTTTTCACTATCAATGTGCTCCTTTTATCTACTTTACACATTAGTTCTAGGTTTATATTTATCCTCAAACATTATGTTATATTTCTTATTCTCGACTATTTAGTTTATTGTAAGATATTCCCACATGGTAAAAAGCCCTTCGTGGTGTTACGGTAAAGAATTAAAGCGTTATACATTAAAATAAAAGTATGAGTTGAGAGGACTTTTAATAAATTGGCTTTAAACCATAAACATTTAATGCCTAATATTTTTGTGTTTTTCATTAACGTAATTTCAAATGAGCAAATAGCATCAACAATTTGGATAACAGTTATAATTATTTTCAATAATTTCTTTCACGAGTTCCTATCATCAGTATAGTTGGACTTTCACTTTTTTATAATTACTTAGCTCATAAAGTGATTTGTCTTCACTGGCTCGAGCACCTTCACCGTTGAATTGATAAAGGTCGACCACTGATTGGCCGACATTACATTATTAACGCTCCCGCGATGAGAACGCGTCCTTAATCGGAAGTACACGGTTCAACACTCTACCGCGATCTGATTTCATTAATTTGTTGCATTTACTGACTTCATAACAATAGTTGTATATTTGAATGTATTAGTTTGTTTTCAACCTTAACTAGAATCAGTGTTTTTTTTAACTAACTAGAGGCTTTCGAAACTAGCTAGATACTTTCGAAATTAGCCCCGATGGACTTAGAATCCTGTCGTTGTTTGGTCGTAATAAATAATCCTAATGTTTGCTTAAATCAGAGGTTTCTTTGTTGTGCTAAAAGTATTTATTTGTAATTTATTAATTGGTTTTTACCCTTGTTTCAGAATTTATTGTTTTATTTTCTCATGATATGCTACGAGTATTTTCTACAAAATAGCGATAAGCAAGAAATATTTTTTTTAAATACCCAATTTTAAAATCAAATCGTTTCCATTTGGAATATATAGTAGAGAGAAGAAAATGACAGATTTTCTAATCTTGGCACAATTTTTCCACTCTTCTACATTTCTTTGACTTTTAACATTTTCTTCTTTCTAAATATTCACTTGACCCAACCACACTTTCCCTCGGTCTTCCTCTACCACGCCTTTCACTCACATTGGCACTGTATATTTTTTTTATTAGTTCTTCATTAGATCGTTTTACATGTTCAAACCATATCAAACTGATCTTTTTCATCTTACTTAATACATCATCCTTGAGTTCACAGTCATCCCTAATAACTTAATTTCGTATCGTGGCATAAATTGCCACCCCATATGTTTTTCTCAGTTCACGCATTTCTTCAGCATTAATTCGACTCTTCTCAGTTTTGTTCCAAGTCCACATTTATTTTCTATGCATCAAAGTTGGTACTAGAATACTATTGAGGAATATCCTCATAGCAGTTTTTTTTTTTTTTTTTTTTTTTTTTTTTTTTTTTTTTTTATCCACTTTGCACGGATTTCTCCTGTTACACAAAGAGGGTTTGCTTCTAGCGTTAGCTTATTCGTTAGGAATAATATCAGCCAGGATTCTTCTCATACTGCTAGACGGTACCGAGAATATATCAACCGTATCATTCAGTTGGTTCAATATCTCTATACCACGCGTGACTGAGTGTTTAGCCATGATATTCGTCCTGTAAGTTGGTATGTAGAACAGAGGGTGATTCCTTGCACGGATATATTTATTGGGTACATATAAGCTTAGTGCTTCTAGAATCGCGGGACAGTTAAAGGAACCTTGGAAAACCTTTATTAGGAATATCGCAATGGATTCTTGCCTTCTTGTTTCAAGGCTTCTATAGTTACACACCGTGAGAAGTTCGGCATGGTGAGCATATTTTGGGTAATCGCCCTTTGTTCTGTACCATAGATATCTGAGGAATTTTTTTTGTATTTGTTCTATATTGTTTTTGTATTTGAGCTGGTGAGGAGCCCAAACCGTAGATGCATATTCTAATTTGGTTCTAATTAGATAATTATATAAATTTCGGAGGATATCGGTGCTGTTAAATTCTCTTGATATTCTCATTACAAAACCGAGTAGTTTGTAACAGTCCGATATCAAACGTGAGACATGGTTAACGAACGTGAGTCCGACATCGAAGGGTACGCCCAAATCCTTGAATTCAGAAACTCTGTTTAGTGCCACTCCCTGTATAGTATACTGATGGTGGATTGGTGAAAACGATCGACTATAAGATACACAGACACATTTATTAATGTTGAACAGAAGATGATTTTGCTCACTCCAGGAGACTAGGGAGTCTAGGTCCTTTTGTAACTGTGCACAGTCCTGAGGTGAATTGATCTTTTTGAATATTTTCAAGTCGTCAGCGAACAATAAACAATAAAGGTTTGATACTATCCGGTTCAAGTATATGTTATATGTTTTAGTGCCTTCTTGATTGTAGTTATACGCTTTTCGATATCCTTTGCTCTTCCATCATCTGAGAATATACTACCTAAATATCGGAATTCCTCAACTGGCTGCGATATTACATTGTTCACCTATATATCGCATTTACTTTCCCTTTCAAACTTTTCTAGTACCATTTCTTTAGATTTCATAACAATAATTTTCAGATCTTACTTTTTCTTCATACAATTTATTTATCAAGCTCTGTAATTCATACTAATTTTACGCTAACGCAGCCATATCATCAGCATATTGTCAAGATTGTACAAATTGGTAAGCACATCTTCCCGGTCACAACACGGTTGTAAAATCGTTTCATGCGTGCAGAAATATTACTAGTTTCCTCAGATTTTTGAGGCTGAATCCTCCGCGCAATATTATATTTATTATCAAACATGAATTTCCTTAAATTCAGAATATTTTTGTTCAAATCTTTTTTTAAATTTATTCCCGCATCGGCTTACCTCTCTGCTGAAACGTAGACTGCCAAATAGCCCTTACTAAGTTTTGTACAACCTCGGGGGGAAACGGTTGCTTGCATGATTTTCGTTCATCTCCATGTCTGATATTTTAATATTCAACTTTCTTTCCCAGTTGTATTTCAATATAATAAGTAAGAGTTTAAAGGATTTCGTTTTAATCTTGTATCAATAAACCAACTGAACTTTATTTTATTAATCTATATTATTTTTTATATAAAAATATATACTTTTACGATTTTTTTCAATCCTTAAAACAAAAGAATGTCAAAACAATTATAAGTATTAATAATGTTTTTTTCGACTTAGAAGGTGTATGTTAATTACTATTCGAATTGTTCCGAAATTACTATCATCCAAGGACACCAATTATTCTCATAATAGTTTTCAACTTAAATTACCACAATAATTCTGAACAAAGTTAAAGAGACGAGTTTTTCTACTTATTTATATAAGAGTATAAGAGTGAGTTTTTCAACTTCTTTAGTCAACGAATTACTCTACCATAATAACAAAATATTTAGATGTAGGAAGCAGCAAATGGTCACAATACTTAACTTTTGATAAAAAAAATATGGTAAAGGTGTAAAATAGATTTCAAAATGATGCAAGAAACTGTCAATTATATTATATGAGACCATAAACAAAATTAATTCCGCCTTCATTATCGATATACCTGTATTTTAGTGAACCAATATTTCATATTTATTATGGAATAAACTTTGATTTATAAACGTATGAATACAATATCTATCGACAAGTCGGACTTCGTGAGTTCATACTAGTACAGAGTTTGTATTAAATCTTTCCACCTACATTAGAACTTAAGTTATTTGAAATAGTCATGTTTTGATGGACACTATCCGTTTCATTTGAACGATAATTTAGTTTTTATTGTACTATTATTTTACATCATTGTAAACAGTGCAACCTGGTGGGTATATTGCTTTGTGGCAATATTTTTTAACCAACCAAAAAGATGAAGACCTCCGTGACCTAGTTGGAAAGACGGTTGTCTCCCAGCCCGGAGGTTGTGGGTTCGATTCCCGTTAGACCCCTTGATTTTTTAAAAAGGATTCCTGTCTGGTTTTCACTTAAGGCCACTTTAACATATTTTTGGTTGGTAGGAAGACATTTTCACATGGCAATAAGCCCGCCCGTCAGGCTGTTCTATATACAACGAAAGTGTTATACAATTCAAATATGTTTAAGGGGTCGTCAGTGAAACACACACTGGAACCCATTTAAAAATAAATAGGTCTCTAACGGGTATTGAACGCGTAGCCCCGGGTTAAAATACAGGTATCTTAGCAACTGGATGAAGAAAGTCGTCAAGGTTTATGGTTTGTGATGACGACTGAAGGAGGTTTATGGTTAATGATAAAAATTGACTATTTTCTAAACTAAGGTTTAATATTTTTTGTAATGAATCTGAAAATTTTTTATCACCGTTAATATTATATAAAAGCGTTTGCGTTTGACTAAACTTATTCAAAACTATCCCACGTGTTTTTCAATATTAGATTTAAATATTGAATAAAACATCTACAATCTGACAAATTACGTGATATATTAAGAAACGCAGCGTTAATACACCAAAAAATAGGATAACAATAATTAGAAGAGAAATTTGGGAGTAAAACATTACACAAAGATTAAAAAATAAACGCTTAAAACTTAATAAAAAAACGCTAGAAAACATTATTCAAAGAAACAACCTAGTGTAAAGGTAGCTAGCACTCGGTACTATAGAACTAACTCTTAGTTATCTATCATATTACATTACTGAGAAAATTCTATCACCCTTATGTTTCCCTTCCTTATCTTTGAACGAACATCTTTCTTCTATTTTTACCATTATTATTTAGAGATTGGTCATTTATTGGATTTTTTAGTTGAATAAAAAATAATATATTTCGTAAAATCTATCATGTATTAGAACAGTTTAAAGTATTCCAGATGAGTTGGTTAATTCGAAAAAAAATAATATATGGCAATAAGCCAGCCAGATGTGCTAAACATATAAAATAGTTTATAAACAATTTAAAAAAAGAGTTTGTAGCCTGCGAAATTCAAGATTTTGTCTATTCAATATGCTACAATCATTTGGTGAACAATATCAGAACGTGAAACGTACAAGGCGCACGAGCTGAACTGCTTTCTTTGGAGGAGCTCAGCCATCATCCTCGACAGAATGTTCAAACAATAACCATACGAGATGCCGTGCTATTTGACAAGCGAAGGAACATCTTACATAAAGCAAGCCAGTTTCTCAATAATATGCCAAGCATAATAAAACAATAAACCTTGGCGTGCTATCACGATGTATAAGGAATATGGTCGCTGAGTACGGCCGCAATAACACGGGTAGACTCCCGGCGAATTGATGCTCGTATGATGTACGTGGCTATGCGAGCGCGTGTCTTCTTTGAACTCCGTTATTTATTGATAGGCAATAATAATACAACAGCTGCTAACGGGTGCTGGCACAGAAGTAAGCCCTTAATGGAAAAATCATGAAAATAATACAGAGAATATTAACTCTGGCGAGAAAAAATAAACTATCATTCTTCCACATTTTTATTTCGTGAATCCAAATAATTACAAATAATATACTTTAATCCTCACTATAGTATATTTTCATCGATTCGAGCGATCAGCAATGAGTATCGTTTTGGTGTTTCTTTTCCTTAGTAACCTTCAACGCCCTTTAATGAAGTCATTCCCATGTACCCAACCAGGTTACGTGGGGTACACGGCGTTTGGTTTTAAAAACAAAACAAAAATACGGAAACATCTGATTTGTTTTGCTACTCCAGATAAGGAGGCTCTAAACGAACTTAGACTTTACAAACTTTGTTCTAGTGAGATTTTAAAGAGCAATGTATTATATTAACTCCCCCTCCCCCACCCATGAACAACCCCTTTCCGTCATCTCAAATTCCGATTAAACTTAAACGTCCCTAATTTATTTTCTAAGAATTTGACTTAAAACACTGCCAACTCCAAAAGTGTGTACAACAATACTTTATCAAGGAAATATTTTGTAACTCCCTGATATCCCATCCAGACAATGATGCAATAAGAATATCTTCCTAAATTTGACAAACAACCTTGCTTTATTATGTTTGAGTAATAGTTTCCTCGAATCAGGCAAAATATATTTTTATTAACAATTTTGGCCACCATTTTGGTGCCGAGCCTCAACTGGACCTTCCCAAACTCCCCAAGGTTGGTTGTGAAAGCTCCAACAGTTTTCGAAAGTATAGCACACCAAAACAAATAAATATTCACTTTTACATATATAAAGATCTAAAACTTATAGAAAGAACTCATACCATATGTATCATATATACTCGTAGTCGAGATAAAATATTTACCTTTAATTACAATATTTATAAATAATTGAACGCTTCAACGCATTGATAAAAAAACATATATTTTAATAGCCAGTCAACTTGTTAAGGAAGCAAAACATATTTGGCAAATAAGACAGAAAATCAAAAAATTTAAAAGCTGGTTTCAATCTACATTAATCTGTACACTTTTTCAATTATATATTTTTCTTGAAACTAATTTACTTTTATCTAATTATGCGGAAATACTCTGTCATTTATATACTGTATTATATTCATCAATACTATTGAACGTAATTTTTGAATGTCATGAATATGAACTTTACGCAAAATATCATCTTATTATGAATGAAGACATAAATCTGTCGATTTATATTGGATTTTAAATTGTTGTTCTATTGTTATTCAAATTGATTACACTAAAATGTATTTTAACCTATTTACAACATAATTACGGTGACAATAGATCTTTGAAATATGGTACAACATATTTCTATTTTTTTTTCGTTTTCCTTCGGTGTAAAATACTATATTATGATAATTTAAAAGATTATTAATTTTATTTTACTACCATGAAAAGCGTTTTATTTTAGCAAATAAGGTTTAACAAATAATACTGTATTTAAACAAAAACTTGATATATGAATCATGTTGACAAAGTTGTCAATCAGATAAGTTTTAATTGTTTTAAACTAAAAAGTGTTATTTGGTAAAAAAAAACATTAAATATTTTTCCGCCGATCTTAAAATGTATCAAGAAATATCAACCCCTAGTATAAATATAGAATTTAAGGATTGTTATTAACTTCATAAACGTAATTTTTTTGTTCAAGAAAAAAAATATATACACACATTTAAATCATTTCAGACATTATAATGTACTTTTCCTGAAAACAATAAATATTAATTTAGTAAAATAATTCTAATTTGTTGAAATTAACATATTATAATCATCTTACATATACTAACTAACTATATTTACCTCAAAACTCCCATCGTAATTAAATAGCTTTTCACGAGAAAATAAAGTTTTATTCTCCTTTTTTACCATCCTAAAAAAATGAAATCCGAATATAATCTATTACAACTAAATTCAAAAGAAATAATGCTAATGAATCGTTGAAGAAAAGAAATTTTTCGCATTCATGCACAATAATAAGTATTTAAACACGAGTGTTATATCTGCGACATTGGAAATAAATGAATACATATGAATAATAAATAATGCTTGATTAAAAAAAATCTTGTTATGTTAAACGGCTTTCTTTGACAAAATTAATTTTCACGATACGTTTAAAAAAACAAGTTTAAAAGGTCATCCTTTATAACAATAATGTCCAAGGCCCATCTTAGATAACTATCATGTGACAGTTATTATTGTATTGGAAAATAAATAACATTACTGAGTCATCTGAAACACAATAGTGCTATCAATAATTATCTTATGGTCACCGAAAATTTAAAGCATTTTAAAACCATGAATAATTCACAGACAAAGGTTATGGATGTTACATTGCTTCTAATATATTAAAAATTATTGCGATATTCATAGTGTATATTGCTCTTAATGTAATATTGTCATCGTATATAATATAATCATATTTATACAAGGAGGATGTTACTTGATGCGAAGTATTCAAAAAGGTAATAGAAGAGATAAATAATATAAGCAAAACAAAGTTTATCTCAACATTATTTCAATTCTTATTCCTTACAAATTTAGAAAATATTCAACTTATATAAGCTTTTTAACACAATAAACCCACATACACCATTCGTCACACATAGGAGTTTGAATATGTATTTCGTTTAAATACTGAAAAAAAAACGTAAAGAAGGATTGGAATCTTATTTATTAATTGTATGCATTTGTTTTTGCTCAAGACTAAAGTCACTACATACGAACTTTCAACATTTATGTTTCTGAAATAATTTATTTCATAGTAATTAAGAAATGACGTTATGTTTTTGATAAACTTTTTTGCTTTTATTACTCCTTTAAAATACCTTCTACAACATATAATACTTCTATGACCTAGATGGTAAAACGGTTGTATTCCGCAAGTCCGATTCCCAATGGTCTCCAAAAATAAAGAATCCTCGAAATGTCTAATTTGTTAAACTTTTTAATTTATTTGTAATAAAATGGAAAACTTTTTATTTTTTTTAATATTCTCATAGACATCACTCTTTCTTTAAGAGTACTCAATTTAATACATTTTTAAGATTTCTTTTTCCGTTTATATACAATAAAGTGTTTTTAAATAAAATATTCAATTTTTAAATAATAATTAATAAAGTATCGTTTGTGATAAATATTACAATTTAATACTGAGGCGGAGAAATGTGCCAAAACTTTAGCAGCCTCAAAGCGTTTATAAATGTTTACTGTGTAACACTTTCGTTTTATATATTGCAACCTGGCGAGTGTATTGATTTTTATATATTTCTTCTAATCAACAAAAATAAACTTTCAATGAAAACCAGACAAGAATTATTTGTGAAAAAAATAGGTACCAACGGGAATCGAATCTGGGTAGGAAAACATACAACAACGCAGATCAAAAATATTATTTATATTTTGTTATTGTAAGGTAAATTATTTTTAAAACCAAAAATCTCAAACATACATAGAATAAAAAAGAATGTCTTATAAATATATAACATAGCTTATTTTTTTTGCCTTACGTTTAGTATCACACTATTTAATATCGCGAAGACTAAATGTGAGGGAAATAAACAAAAAAAATATTAATTACAATCACGAATAAAAATGCAAACGAAGATAAATGACAGCAAATTATAATATTTTGATAAACGAGATAAACCTATAAGTTGTATATTAACAAATTACTCGAATTTCCTTAATATCCACAAATGATTAATTAATATTGAACCGTTTTGACAATTAACGTTCATAAGATTGACTACATCCGACGTGTGGGTAAACCAAAATGGAGCAATGGAAGAAATGTAAATAGCCTGCATCCTATTCGACAGATTCAATCCAGTAAATTCATTCCACTTGTCAAAAATGTAATAATGTTTCCTCTAACGTTAGCACAGTGAGCGTCGAATCATGTCAGGCATTTTTGCTTCGACCATTATCATGTATTGCTCGCCCAGTGACATCTTGTGACCGGTTGGCATTTTAGAAAGATGCCCGACTTCCGTTTGATCAAGTCTCTTAGTAAAGCTGATGCGATTGTGCAAAATGGTATTATCGAATCATATCGTTGTGCAAAATGAAAACAGTTAATATTCATTTTACGCGATTTTACAGTGTTTTAAGATGTTATAATTATTAACAACTGTCATAAAATCTAACCAAAATTCTAGTGAAAAATAAAGGGTACTAATTGAAAACATTTTTTACAAAATGGTTGAAAAGAGAATAACATTAAGTAATTTTACAGCGTAAGCGTAGGAAGATAGACAGTGGTTGTGCCCAGTGTTTTGGGTTCAACTCCGCATTTTATATTGTATTACACTTTCATTATTCACATTACAACCTGGCAAGCCATGTTGAAATCTCTGCCAACCAGACGTTAAAAAAGCCTTAACTAAAATTAATACAATTCTTTTTTTTAATGTCGGGGTTTCAACGGGAACCTCAGACAGAAATCTTGCCACCTAGACCATGAATGTCGTCCCTTGCATGTATAAAGCATATAGAAAATTTTGTGTATTTTTCAATAACTACGTGTAATTCAATAGACTTTAACTATAAATAATGATTTTTTCCCTAGTATGTTTAGATTCAATAGTTGAACCTCATAAAATTCCACCTCCAAATTCAGTTATTTAGGGGTTTTAAACTTCTTTATGTTTGGAAAACTAATATGCATGAAAATATTTTCTAATGTAATCAATAAACATGACTATGTGAAAGTAAAAAAAATAATGTCCTTTTCTTCTACTTTGTTAATTGGGTTGATTAAACTTTCATACTTGTGTTCGCTAGATAGATAACTTAAATACAAAACATTCAGTTTTCTCGTCTTTTTATCTTCCGTCTAACTTGACTTGTACCATTTGCTTTTGAAAAAACAAATCCAATACTTAATGATCTTGACCCATACTACAAATATCCAGATGTTTATTTAAAAGCTTTTTATAAAAATGTTGTAATTTTTTAAAGCATTGGTTGTTCAAAATAGTTCATAAAAACTCTAACAAATCTACAAAAAAATGTAAAATTGTCTACAGAAAACATCCATTGGTGAACTATAAGCTCGATCTTATAATAATAAAAGGAAAATTTACATAGCGACTCAAGAATGCTCTTACTAAGGAGTCGAATCCACTATTATTGAGATGGTGGCTGTGGCCATTGGACATGGAATTTCCCCGTATCGACATATGTTTAGAAAAACATTTTTGGTAAGAAAACCGCAGTAAACTTACCATGGACAGACAACCTACAAAGACACCTTTATAGATCTTCCGATATGTGATAGTAACACATTCGGCTTTAGACAGAGTGTAGTGTATGTGTGTAGTGTTCTTATATAATCATACATTTTGACAAACATGTATGATTATATATGAACATTGACAAACATGTATGATCATATTTGTTACATATTCAGCTTTATAATGTTCATTTATCAAGTTCGTGTGATTCATAGCTTTCATGAAAACTATAAGAAATACATATGGAAGTATTATGTGTATTCAAGCTAATTTTAGAACACATGTCCTATGCATTTAAATAAATAAAAGGTTAAATTATCGTTAACTTATTATATTTTGAATTTATTATTCATATTATTGTATTAAAACAATGATAAGGGTTAAAGTAAACTATACACTAAAAGGAATCAAATTTGGTAAGGACTTTCAAAAGTTTATTAAAAATACTTTTCAATTGGTAAAAATTATAATATCAGAAATTAACATATATAAAATTAAAAAAAAAAAAAAAAACTGTGCCTTTCGACGTCATCTCGTATCAGCCAAGATCGTCCTCGCAGTCAACTTCCGTAGCTCACGACCCCCAGTCACGAAGACTGAACGGTCCCCTGCAAACCGTCTCAGTCCGTATCGTCATAAACATGGGGCATCGTGAACGAGAGTCTCCTCCCAGCTTACGGACCCCAGATGCCGTGGCCCTGTCTGAAGCGCGGGAACCAGAACTTTAAAGAACATCTCTTGTGCATGTTAAGGAGATCTCAACGATCTTTCTCAAAGAGTAACTTGTTTAGTTACTTAGGAGGACCAATAGTAATAATACTGGACATATATATTTAAAAAAAGAGAGAGAAGTGACAGGAGTTTAAAAGGGCAATGGTACACAGAAAGGAAAAATAAATCTTTTACTTTCTATGAAATAAAATAAATTTAAGATTAATTAATGTTTCATAAAATCATTTAGTAATTTGGCAGCTAAAATGTTTTTAAGTTATGTAAAAAATAATATTTACTTGACTTGATGACATCCATCTTAAGCATAATATGAATAACAGAGCATTGATATGGTTCGGCTTCGTAAAAAGAACGAATAATGAATAATTTACAATAGTATCTATCAAAGTGGTATAAAAGGTACGAGTTTAGGCAAACCTAGAGAAACGTGGCACGAGTACAACCAATTTAATTAAAATTTGAAAGAAAAAACAGTGAAAAACGTTTATTATAAGTGAGTTTGCGAAGGAGAGGATTATGGACGTGACAGAAGGAAAGATGTGTGCCAGGATACGAGTGTTGCTACTTAAGTTTTGAATATGAAGAAAAAATGCACCAAAAACATTTGTTCCTGAGTTTAGCGTATTATTACAGTATATGTGTTAAGCGATCAATACTTTATATTTATATATTTATTATAATTTGTGTCGCTTCTTTACGAGTTAAATTACAATGATTTTTAAAGTACGAGTACTTCCCCTATGATTTTTCAGTGGTCGTGGATTATTTCTGTTATGTGGTTTTGGTCACTAAACAACAAGTATAAAAAAAGTCTCACTATTTGTTAAATCTAAAACCATACAAGAGTTAAATACTTGATTTTGACCCTATTCCATTTTTTTCCGATATTTAATGGAAATTTTGTAAATTCAGTTTTATTTTAAATTTGCAGTATAACAAATATTAGATTGAGTTTAAAAGTATGTAATGAACTTTATTTTTAAATGTATTTTCAAACTATACTCGTATATTTTAATAAGATGCATTGATTAACTGAATTCGCTAACAAATCATCAATTCGGTTTTCACTTGCTCCATTTATGTTATCATGTCCTTATGCGCAGGCAGTTCCTGCTTCACCATCGAGAGTCGGAGATACAAAAACATTAAAACATTCACAATATGTCACTGCTTAAGGATGACACGACAGTTATTACGAATAAGATTTTGATGGAAGACTCATTGCGTAAGATTACTAAACGACGCTATATAAATTTATTGAATGATGATTAACGTTCATAACTGAAATACAGAGTACGTTTTAAAACCGTAACTATTCAACAGTCGCTGTGACATATAATACATACAATCGGTGGGGTTAAATTTTTATTTTAACAATTTACCATATTTAGGTTGCACTCGATACAAGAATAAAATTTATGGAATATTCATCAAAGTGTCTATGTTCATTGTTTTAATACATGGTCACCACAATTTAAGTATACATATACTGTCCGTTTCTACTGGTCAGGCGTTTCTTTTCCAAAATTATCAATATTTTCTTTTATATACATACTTATATACATTTTACGTGTATGCTACACACGATGAACGATAAAGGCTCATGGGCTTTCGGAAAATATTTGCATCAATAATAATTACAGGGTACGAGAACTTTGCCGTTAAAATATTTAGTCCCGATATTATTAAAATGGGCGTGACTAATTAAAGTGAGCCAAGAAACGCGGCCTGGACTTGATTCATGGGATGGACGTAATGAAGAAAGTGATGAAATTATCACATAAAATATTTTCGACTCTTGATTCATCGACATCTCGATTTTTATCGTATGGAACCCATGCTTATACTTTATCGATATATATTTTTTTCAGCCAAACTCTTTTCTCTAGGATATGTCAATACTTTTTACACTCATTTAATTGAATAGTAAAAATACTTTTGAATAAAAAAATAATATTATGGAAAAAAATATTCTTTTAAGATTGAACTTGCAATACTACCTAGTACCCGTATGAGCATAGTGAAGGTGTAAGGGGAAAGGCTTCATTTACGGGATGAGCTTTGTAGTCATGTGGGCTGAAAAACAACAGAAAAAATGGTGTGGGCTGAAAAACATCTGACATCCTCGCGACCGGGCATGCTCTCGTTTGGTGGGGGTTTATTACGACTGAGGGGATGTTATGAGATGATCCCAGATTTTTTTATGTTATGAGATGAGCCCAGATAGCTTCTATCTCAAATTTATTTTCTTTGATGTTATCTTGAAATACATATCTGATTTCAGGATATATGTATACACTATGTTGTTATTAATAAACTTACCAGAAAATACATGTTTATAAACTATTTATAATTACCTGACCTAATGGTGCCGTATAACAGTTTCTTATCCATACATCAATTTTTTATTGTAATGTTTTAATTAGTCAATAATAGTGGAATCCCGAGTTAGGGCACCCTTAAGGAGAGTCTGTTCTCTGAATGGCGCAATATAATTTGGCCTTCAATTATTATTATTATTATCCTTCGGTTTCAGCACTGTAGATGTTTATGAGACAACATTGTATTATATTAATATAGATAGTTGTCTAACGTATATTATGGCATATCAGTCTACTTTTTTTTTAAAGGTAATCGACCCAAACTAGGATGATGATTTGTGTCATCAAATTCAAGTCATCATTTAATTATATGAGTCAATAAACACGTAAAAGGACACTTCTTTCTTGTTCATTTTTATTATCTTAAACCATGGTTTCAAAGGAATAGTTTGTAAGGTTGATTTATATCTATAGCCCTTATATACACCAGTTATAACCCAATCTAATGCCCATAAGTGCTATGTATCACTTTTAATTTTATTTAAAATATCAGTTACTGGCTATGAAAAATCTGATAGGAAACAACCGGCAGAACATGTTTCTTTTGCCAAGGAATCAACACATTCATTAACAGTGATACCGATATGTGAAGGAATCCAAGCCAGAGAAACATCTATCATATATATTTTGACATTAATTGGAATAATTTAGCTTTGATTGCGCAAATAATTTCATTGTATGAGTTACTCAAACAATTACCTGAAATCGATTGAAGAGCAATAAGGGAATCGAAGAAGAAAATTTTAGAAAAATTTAAGTACTCGCAAATTCTAAGACCCATTTTTATTGCCACACATTCAGCCATAAAAACTGAAAGGTGAGGAGGAAATTTAAAAAGTGCTTTTGTGTATTATATTGATACATATTAGGAAATTTAAAAAGTGCTTTTGTGTATCAATATAATTATAAATACAAACAAACTAAGAAATATTACGGATAGTGTTAATATTATCGTTTTTGCATAACATTTACCCCCAATATCAATAATTTAATAAAATGCAGCTCAGAAACATAATTTTTATTCACTTAAGATTACTAAACATGAATAAAATTAAAACAAATATTTTTAACTACTTTAGTTCTGTTAATCAATAAACTGTATTTTTTGCTCGATATTAATACTAATAATGAAACACATATACTATTTTTTTAAAATTTATTTCTGCAATAAACGTTGTGCAGTTAAACCGTATCTCATAAGGTAATGGTCGATTTTATTGATGCATTTCTATGTAATTATCACGCCTACCGATTAAATTAAAATCTCTAATATATGCTGTAAAACCAGTGATTTGTGATTATGTTTAATTGTTATTTGAACAAATCGTGATGCGGTGAACAAAA
>CATKWJ010001201.1:0-21382 GCA_949825065.1 Odontocerum albicorne
TATATATATATATATATATATATATATATATATATATATATATATGTTTTTATAATATTAATAATTATATTTGAATTAATTAATAATATAATAAAAAATAAATAATTAAATAATTATTTAAAAATTATTTATTTAATAATTAATAATAACATAAAAATATTAATATATTTAATATTAAAAAATATAATTTTAATATTATTAAGTGTATTATATAATTATTCAAATTATTATTGTTTATTATTCAAATTATTATTATTTATTTAAAAATATATTTTTTTTTATTTGAGAGATTTTCTTGACTTAAATTCTACATAGGTAACCATTTTTTATTTAATTAAAAAAAAAATTCTTGAATTAAATTCCAAATAACCATTTCCTAATCCTAAAAAAAAATCGTTAACAAATGGAAAAAAAGCAATGCATAAAATACTCTTTTCCTAGGAACTAAGAAGTTTCACTTCTACCGCGCGAGAGTCTCACGCATCTGTTTTTTTTTTCATATACTATCATCAACCCATGTATATTTCTTAGTGCACCCATTTATATATCATTTATTCGGCCCATATCAGTGTTTTTTATATCTCTGTTTTATTTCCACACAACGTGCATTATTTTAATTAAGCCATTAAATGTATAACATCAAATAAATTTCACAAAAAACGACATATATTTTCTCAGCATATCTTTTAAACAATAACGGTAGGAACGTATTATTTTTAATTTTTAAAATGGCAATACTAATATTAAACTGGTTATAAAACACATAAAGATCATTTCAAAATTCAACGTTTAAATATTAAACGATTTTGCATTGTCATTCATTTTCCAGGCAATTTAAATGCTGCGCCGAGTAATTATTGTTGTAAGACAACAAAATAATAAAAGAATATAGTGGTTGGACGTCAATCAATACGCATCGATTAGCCGTATTCAACAATAAAAAAATATATAGTGCGTTCAGGACCGGTTTGTTTTACTATATACAACAACCGGGCACGTTGGTGTAAAATTTAAAGGTGTTCGAAAAAACTGTACGGTAAAAAATATTCCATTGAAATAAAACCTTGACCTTACCGAAACCTGATCCTTGTTTGATTTTTCTGATCGGTACAATTAAATGAATTCTGACTATTTAGAATATTAAAACATAAACAACTTTGTTTTCCATTAATTATATTAATCCTCACAACACGTGTTTCTACCTCCTATTCTGAGGCTCTCTACAGCTTCTCTGAAAAAAATATCGATTTGTCTTTCTTCTTCTTCCTCTTGGTCTAGATCGTATGACCTGTTTGTGACGGTGGGCTGTCCTGGGATGATGACGTCCAGCTGTCCTTCCACCTTTTCGGCGGCCTTCCTGGTAATCTCCTGCTGCTAGGGTTTTCAGTCTTAGTGATTTTCGCAAGTCTCGTATCCTGTTATGATGGATTTGTTATTTTTTTAAATTTACATCTTTTTTATTTTTTTTATTTATTTATTTACACACATGACAAGATGTATACATAATTAGCGAAAAAAACAACAGGTAATTTAATTTGGACATACGATTTTAATGGATCTGGGTTTGTTGCCTTTCATTTGTCGTGTCCCCAGTAAACTAGGCTTTTGCCTGTATCTCACTCACATGTACAAGGCTAAAATATATTTAACCCTGAGAGATCGGCGCACTGCTATAGCAGTGGAAGAAATTTGTTCTATCCTTGTATTCTAAATGAATATCATTCATTTAGAATACAAGGGTACATATTCTAAAATATATTTATGTTGTAAAAATATATTTTTTTTGTTTTTTGTTGCTTAAAATAAATATTTATCATGAACGTCCGAATCGTAAATATATCTCAGAACTAGATAGACAATTATATTTTTTTCTCGTAGCGCTCTCAGGGTTAATGTCCTTGCAGCTCGTCCTCTATTGGTGGGGGGGGGGGGGGGTGTTATGAGAGGAGCCCAGACCTTTTGATAGTTTCTCTCTTAAATACATTTTCTTCGACATAATCTTGTTATATACATGTAATTTCAGGATACATAAATATATGTACACACTATGTTGGATATTATTACAAACTTAATAAAATTATTAAAGTTCTCATTTTTGTTCTCAAATATATCATAATATTTTTTTTTGTAAACGGGCTAAACGCATCTTTAAACGATCCTGTTGAATAATAAAAAATGCACCGTGTTCCATTTACGAAATTCAAAAAATGATTTAAGTGTTGCAATATAAAAATAAATACGCATAGCGCAATACACACTGCTCACTTACATTGGGTATTATTGCGGATAAAGATGGACTCACACAGAGTGGTTCGACTATGTTATATTATTTTAATAGATCATTTGTAATTTTTCACGGTTATCGTTTAATTATGTAACATTATAGCTTGGCATTCATGCGATTTAAATTGCACATAAGTATTTTAATTTAATGTTAATATTTAATTATGGTTAGATATTAAATTTCCTTCATTTGACTAAGTCTGACGACAAACGAGATTTTATTTTTAAAGATGTTGCAGAGATAACATTACAGGTATTAAAAATACTCCTAAATCTATCTGTAAAAAATAATATGTTAATTAAATATTATAACAACTAAACAAAAATATTGTTTTTTTTTTATTGATTTGGTAAACTATTTTGGCTGAATAAAGAAAATAATCTCTATGGTTTGTTTTGAAAACCCTTCTGACTAAATTGATCTCTTTCATCTTGTTTAACATTCATTGGCTGAAGATAGGATTGCATTATTCAAGTTTTATGGGAGCTGATTGTTTAAAAGTTGGTGGTTCATAACATGTAAGGATAGTTGGCTCCTTTTAAGTTTTTATGTAAGTTAAAATTCATAGATTGTTAAATATTTTGCTATATAAGCTTGGTTAGCAATGTATTCAGTGCATTTTGACATTGCTTTTGTAAAGAGAAACAGGTCACTTTAATTAAAGTTTATTGCGTAGATTTTTTTTACATTTAAGTGTTAAATTATTCTGTTTTATATTTATTTAGCAAAATGTGTTCCACGAAAATTAAGGAGTCTTTTTAGTGACATCTAATATTATCTGTTCAGCGTATTTGAAAAAAAAAAGATTTTCTCCGTTTGAAATTCGAGTTAGTTATCCAGTTTGAGGTTTAGCAAATGGGCTTTACACTTTACTTCAAAACAAGGTTTTTTATTTATAATTATTTTCTTAAAATTTGGTTTAGAAATTTTTAACAATGGTATTTAACAATTTAGACTCAGAACGAATTAGAATAATTCAACTGTATTTTGAATTAAATTGTCGACATTAGTACAATTAGACACTAAAGGAAGACGAGATATTCCGATCAGATGAACCATAATGCAAATTATAGAGCAGTTTGATTAGACACGAAATATTCAAAGGATGCCCTACAAACCAGACTGGATAGCTCGGACAACGAATAACGTCGCCACAGGGGCGATATTATTAAATTTTGTTATGGCAACACAGTAACTATGACAGCATATATTCTTATATAGGTATGGACGCAAGTGCACGAAATTTTATAATGTTTGATTTAATAAACATACTTCAACAGCATGAATATAAAGTATGATATCCGTACAATTGGAAAAGCATAGTTAAATTACACATTTAAAAGTCGATGACAACTAATATTATTTTTCGCCAAATATCTCAAGGGAGGTAAAACATAGGATGTATCTTTTTTGCATCGATATCGACAGTGAAGTACTCGTTGTGCACTTTATGACGTTAAGTGACAGTTAACTACCTGAGGAGCATTTGATGACGTTAAGTGACAGAAAACTACCCGAGGGACACTTGATGAGACTTGTGAACACTTGAGGGCATTACGTGACAGAGATCTATCCAAAGAGTACTTGATGAAGTAAAGTAACAATGAACTACCCCAAGAGACACTTGATGACATCAAGTGACAGTGAACTACCTGAGGGGCACTGGAGACGTTAAGTGATAGTGAACTTCCCCGAGAGACACTTGATGACGTAAAGTGACAGGGAACTACCCCAAGGGACACTTAATGACGTTTAGTGACAATTAACTACATCGTGGGGCTCTTGATGACTTTAAGTGGTAAAAAAAATAACGTTTAGACAATACTATACATTATTTTCAAATATGTCAAAACAGATATATATCTTGTATTGTATTGCATTTTTGTTGGTGGTTTCGTTGCCATGTGGCAATTACTTCTCATCGACCAAAACATTTTTAAAACGCTCTATCCTGGAAAATCAGACTCGAATCCTTTTACTTTGTTCCATCTGTAATGCAGTCAAAAATCCTTAAGATATTTAATACAAACTAATATAAAAATAAGACTGGAAACTTTTAAAATTTATTGAGCCTTCTCCTTTTTTCACCTATGGTCTTTTATAATAATCAGGACTGCTTCTCTCGAGATGTTCACTCCTATTTATACTTCTATAGATTTGATGGTCTTTTTTGGAGATGCCTGCTGTGTGATATTATATGCATTGCCACGTATTATCCATCCTTTAACTGTGGTATCGCTAGCGTCTTCTGCGGTTACTGTCATATCTTAAAATATCATCTACTCTACATTTAAAAAGTTTTTAACATTATTTCTAAGTGTTTTGCCTGTAATATCTCTGAGGGTTATAATTTCATTAGTTCTAAGCCCAATTTTTATTTTTGGTGTATTTACTTATTGTATTGACTGTAAGTATTCTGTAAGTCATGATTGGCCTTATATATGCTTTGTAAATTAGAACCCTACTGTATCGGACGTATGCGTCACCTAAAATATGATGTATATTTTCTTGTTTATATTTTGATATTTTGTTGTATAAATTCTTGTGTGATGTTTTGTTGGATGCACTCGTACTTGCTGTGTCCTAACTAATGAAATGTTCTTTATGCGTGGCCTCCGTGAGAGCTAGTATCAAAAGTCAGCCGACCCATGCATGCGAAAACGTGCGAGATATGTTATATCTCGCAAGCCATGACGGCATGCACGGGCGAAAATAGGCGCTTACGATGAGCGATTGGCCTCACATAAAGAACGTAAAACACCAAAAATTCATTCTCAGTTTCACTTCAGTCTACTGTGTTTTACTTACGACCACCTTCTACCTGCTAACGAGGAATCTCTTCATCCTGCTACTTTTCATATTCTACAGTTTTTGTACGGTGCTGTACACCTACTATCTTTTTTCATGCACTTGTTATTCCTGGTCGGATATTTTATTTACTTGGCCTTTTATTTCCTTTTGAACATTATTGTATCTGGGCAATTAACACCTAGATATTTGAGGGTTTTAATTGAATTAGTTCAGAGTAAACGATTTGGTTTTCTATGTCTAAATTATTGAGAACCAACGCGAATCAGTCTCTCAACCTTCGGGTTAAGATATAAACATTTTAACGACCAACTGGGCCTCGGCTGTTGTATAATGTAAGTTGAACCTTTTTCGCATTAATACACCGATCTGCAAATCACATTGAATAATGTTTCAACTAGGGAATTAATAAACTGTATAAAAGTATTCTCCCATTCGTGTTGAATCGTCAAGCCAGTCCACTGTTACCGGTTGCACCAAGTATCTCGTTTTATTCAATCTCCGACAAATATCCGGGTATCGAGTTTGTTACTAGTTATAGACTTGAATAAAGAATATCTGAGGACTCGTGATAATTTCGTTTAATTATATTATAAATCCGAGTTCATACATTCAATTTAATTCACCCTTCTTTTAAAGCTCCACAAGGGAGCATAGGGAGGCCACCAGTCTTCTCCATTCAGAGCAGTTTTGGGAGGTGTTGGTAATCTCCCTCCACAACATTCCTAACTCTCTGACTTCCTTGTCATAGGAACGGTACACCGCGAGAGAGGGTATTACAGGCCGTCGGGACCCCAATAGACAGAAAAACAGCGCTCTCCTCGGTCAACTATCATCGGGCATTCTCAGAACATGTCCCAGCCAGGACCATCGCCTCTCCCGAATTACAGAGACGACAGACCCCTGCCGGGTGCGCAGGCGTACAGCGTCGTTGGTTATGTGATCATACCACCTGACTCCCAATATCCTCCTGAGACACCTGTTCTCAATACTAAGTATCTTGCGCTCCTGAGGCTTGGTGAGATGCCAAGATTCACAGCCGTACAGGAGGATTGGGATGACACACGCGTTAAACAGGCGGCATTTTGTTGTGAATATTCACTACAATTTACAACATAAATATTCACTACATTTTACTCCTCTTGAAAGCTGATATACTCGTACTTAAATTCCTATCATGTCACGGTTTGATCTTTTTGCACCTTTTATCTTTATTGAATTTGGTATCTCATTGTATTGTATTACGCTTTCATTGTATACAGTACAATCTAGTGAGTTTATTGCAATGTGGTAATATCTTCCAATAAATCAGAAATGTGTGACAGATGCCATGAGTGAAAACCAGACAAAGTTCTTTGAAATAACCTGGGTTGTTGCAGTAACCGAATCTATAATTTCCGGGTTTGGAGATAAGCGTCTTACCAACTAGACTACGGAGGTCATCGTTGTATTGATCTGAGAATGAATGTTGCAAAACTCAAAGTCATGGTGATAGAAAAGTGTGAAAGGAAAAGTAAATGCGACATGTGGGTGAACAATGAAAGATTGGAGAAAGTTGAGGAATTCTGCTATTTGTTTAGTATTTTCTCAGATGATGGAATAGTTGCGAGGGGTATTAAACGGTGTTCAGCGATAGAAAACAAAGTCAATGTGGTACTAAAACATATGTACTATGTTAGAAGCGGCCAGTATCAAAATTTGCCAAGCTGATAGTGTTTTAGTACCAACTACTCGTATTATGTATGGGAATGAAACGTGGACATGAAACAAGACTGAATACCGACGAATAAATGTTGTAAAAATGTGTGCATTTAGTAATGGCTTTGGCTCCGTCCTAGGCATGCTTTAAGAAGCGACTGAAAAAACTGAATTTCTTGTCAGTAATATAACGTGTTTCATTCCTGATTTTTCATTCCTCTCCACCATTCCTTCCTTTTCATTTGATTGATTATATCTCACTTTTACTTTAATATATTTATATCCATAAATTTCATAAATATAAATAATCTTTTGAAGCAAGGTGAGGATATATGGTACAAGACCTGTGTCCGCCCCATAATGACATACAGCATAGAGTCCAGAGTCGACACTGTCAAAACCAAAAATCTCCTTCGAACCAGCGAAATGAAGGTACTAAGGAGTATCGCTGGCAAAACCCTTCGTGATAGAGTACGAAATACAGAAATCCGAAGGATGTGCGAAGTTGAAGATATTGTCAGATGGGGACGACAGAGAAGAAGGTTCTGGAACGAACATGTATCCAGAATGGCGGAACCAAGAGCCGTAAGAATAGTATCCCCCAAGCAAGCAGACGTCCAGGACGATCTCCCTAAAGATGGAAAGACAGCTGGCAGTCGACGTCACAAGAGGGAAACAATGATGCAGGACCATAACAGGCCTAAAATAAGAAGAAGAAGAATACTCTTTTGAATATTTTTTACAACCATGTAACTTGCTTTATTTACTTGTGTCTCATTGGTTGAAAGAGATTGACGCCTGGCAATAAACTCACTAGATTGTATTTACAATGAAGTGTTAAATAAATAAATAAATCGTTGGAGCTGTATGAGAATGTGTATGGATGTAGAAGAAGGGAAAGATAGATGTCGCGATTGGAAAGTCTGGCGCTCTATCTTCTTTACCTTCCCCAACAGTGAGACAGTGTGATGTCTGTATGTAAGTAATGTTGATAAAAAAATGGGTTGTCAGTGGCGTAGAAAAGTGGGTCAATCCTCAGTCGTTTATAAGGTCTCTGGATCAAGAGATATCGAGTATCTGTGTCTATGTGTTATTCAGTCTGTAAGCCAGTGCGCTACACCTGTAAGAGCTGTGGTCCATGGCACAAATATTGAAGTTACATCTAGTCTATGGTACTTTCCTATTAATTTATTAGCTGTCTTGACATTATTGACGTAAAATCAGTGCTCTAAATACTAACATTATATATTATGAGGCTGAACAAATTCAACAACGAAACCGTTTTATGGGACAAAGTATTGTAATCAATGCATATATTTACACGTACATTACATATCGTCACACTATTTCCCTATCGGGGTAAACAAAGAGGACAGAGCACCAGATCTTCGTATCTCGGCACATAACCATAGCTTCATCCACATTCATACCATTTCCGTGACTTTCTACGTTAGTTTCTTCAGAGTACTACTCACTCGATAGAATTACACTTTCTTGGCCTTCCTCTGAGACGCCTTCCAGTCACATTTGTATTATATATTTGTTTTGTTAGTCTGTCTTGTTTCATTCATTCTACATGTCCAAATCATCTCAACGTGCTCTACATCTTACTCAACACATCAAACAAAGTTCTTAATTATTTCTAATGTACACGTGAAAAATCGATCATTTTGGTTTAAGTAACTCTTGTTGAGAAAAATGAAACATTTTGGTATATGGTTTGGTTTAGAAATCAAACATTTTAACTCTTCGTGTAAAAAAGCGAACATTTTGGTTTATGTAACTTTTGTTGTGAAAAATGTAACTCTTGTTGAGAAAAATAAAACACTTTGGTTTATGGTTTGGTTTAAAAATAAAACATTTTAACTCTTCATGTAAAAAAAGTTAGCATTTTGGTTTATGTAACTCTTTTTTTGTGAAAAATAGAACATTTTGGTTTATGTAATTCTTGTGACAAATCGAACATTTTGGTTTATGTAACTCTTGTGACAAATCGAACATTTTGGTTTATGTAACACTAGCGAAAATGTTTACAATTTGGTTCATTTAAGTATTAAGAAAAATCGAACATTTTGATTTATGTTACTCTTAATCGAACATTTTATTTTATGTAACCCGTGTTGTAAAAAATCTATTATTTTGATTTATGTAATTCTCGTTGCTAAATACAAATCGTCGATACGATGTGTCACGTTATGAAGTGCCGTATATATATAATATGTTTTTAGATGAACCAAATGAAGCAAAATAATAAATGTCTAATAAATTAAAGATTTCACAAAATTCAATAAAAATACAAATGGAAATATAGGGTGTCCCAAAGAAGTGTATACACACTATTAGACTGTGCCGTTTACTTCAACTTTCTGCAAGAATTTGTCATACCGTACATTCATGAGAAGTTTAAGAATAAGGAACACTTTCATTTCCAGTATGATGATGCACTTCCTTACTACCATCGTGATGCAAGGGCCTATCATGATGACAATTTGCCGAGCAGATAGATTGGACGTAGAAGTAGACTGAATATCCCCCGCGCTCCCAATACCTCACGATAATGAACTTTTTTTATAGAGACTTATTAAAATAAAGTTTATGGTACAAAACCTGCAACAGTTGATGAATTGAGAGCAGACATTGAAAGATAATGCGTCCAAATACCAAAAAAAATTATTCGTGATGTTTGAGATTCCACTTTATCAACAGTGCATGAATCAGAACGGTCATCAATTTGACCATTTGCGATAATTAAAAAAAATTACATATTTTATATAATTTGGAGATTTAATCTTAGATATACTTTAAAAAATACTAAAGTTATAATCATTCATAATTTGTAAATATAAATAAATGTAGGATATCTCTATATAATAAAAAAAAACAGATGAGTGAGACTCTCGCGCGGTAGAAGTGAAACTTCTTAGCTCCTAGGAAAAGTTGATTTTATGCATTGCTTTTTTTCCATTTGTTAACCATTTTTTTAGGATTAGGAAATTGTTATATTAATTAATTAAAATAAATAAATTTCATAAATTATTTAATAATTAATCAATTAATAAATTATTAATTAATAAACTAATGAAAAATAATAAATCATTATTTATTACTAATTTATTTCAATTATTAATTAAATTTATAATAAAAATTATTAATTAATAATAAGTTAATAATTAATAATTAATTTTAATAATAATTAATTAATATTAATTAATATATTATATACAATATTAATATTATATTATTAATTAATATTATAAATAATTAATGAAATTGATTAATTTATTTACTTATTTAACACTTTTAATGCAAATACAATCTGGCGGGCTTATTGCCAGGCGGCAATCTCTTTCAACCAACCAGACAAAAGTAAATGAAGCAAGTTACGAGGTCGCATAAATCATTCAAATGACTATCCATCCCCACGAAATCCATAAACATATACGTGAGCACATGCCCACGAACCCTACAAAGACGGACAATCACCCGAACATTCTTTTTCATATAAAGTGAGATATCATCATTCAAAAGGAAAGGAAGGGATGGTGGAGAGGAAAGAAAAAGAAAAATCATGAATGAAACACGTTATTTTACTGACTAGAAATTAAGAGGTTTTCAGTCGCTTCTTCGATCTTGAAAAGGTCTTCATCGATCTTGAAAAGGCATTTGACAGGGTCCCTAGAAGCCTAATTTGGGCAGCACTTAGAGCCCACAGTGTACCAGAGAAGTATGTACTTGCCATCCAGGACATGTACGATAACGTGACAACGCAAGTGAGGTGCACTTCGGGAACTTCACCAGAATTTCCTGTAAAGGTGGGGGTACATCAAGGATCGGTACTCAGTCCGCTACTGTTCATCTTAGTCATGGACTATTTAACTAACCAGGAAATGAACAGTCTCCTAAAGATCCTACTATTTGCAGACGATATCGTATTAATAAGTGAAAAACACGAAGACCTGCAAAATAGTCTGGAAAGATGGAGAAGAATCTTGGAGGACAATGGATTGAGACTGAGCAGAAAGAAAACAAAGTATCTGTACCTACCATTCGAGAACACAAATGCTGTCACTCCCGTAATGCAAATGGATGGAGAAACATTACCAAATTGTGACTCCTTTAAGTATCTTGGGTCACTCATCCATAGCGATGGAGGATGTGCAGCAGATGTAACACATAGAATTAGTGTGGGATGGATGAAGTTTAGATCAATGACAGGAGTTCTATGTGATCCGAAAATGCCAGTAAAGTTAAAAGGAAAAGTATACCAAACAATTGTCAGACCCGCACTCCTCTATGGCTCCGAATGCTGAACGATGTATACCTCTTACTCTAGGCAACTAGAAACTGCTGAAATGCGCATGGTAAGATGGTCAGCAGGTGTGTCCCTAAGAGACAAAATAAGAAGCTCACACATTCGTGGAAGCCTGGGTGTTACAGACATCAACAGCAAGACGGAGGAGAGGCGATTGAGATGGTATGGGCACGCTGGACGCAGAGCACCCGATCACATTGTGAACCAGGCAATCTCCATGGATCTTCCTCGAATAACAACCAGAGGAAGACCAAGGAATTCATGGGTGGTGCAAAGAGATAACCTGATGCAGAGGCACGGCCTGGGGGACGTAGTACGGGACAGAAGAGCATACAACCTGAGGACGAGGAGAGCTGACCCCAACAGTCTTCGCAGACAATGAGTTGGGATGGAGCCAGGGAGAGAAGTCGCTTCTTAAAGCATGCCAAGGACGGAGCGAGTCTTATATTGGTTTCTCACTGATTCCAGAGTCTCACTGCATGGACAGTAAAGGACGACGTAAAGAAAGAGGAGCGCTGAACTGGAAAGGCCAATAGACAAATCTAATTTATTATTATTTATAACAATTAATATTAATATTATTAATAACAATTAATAATAATATTATTATTAATCCTTATTATTTATGAATATTTTTTATAATTATAATTAGTTATATTATATTTATTAATTATAGTAAATTATTTATTATTAATTTTATTAAATATTATTTAATTAGTTAAATTTAATTAAATATAAAACATTTCTCATTGTAATATAATATTTAATTTTATATTTAATAAATAAATAAATTTATTTATTTATCGTTAATTTATCAAATTATTAAATTATTTATTAATATTATTAATGATTATAAATTTACATGTAATATACATCATTAATTAAATTAATTTATTTATATTAATATAAATAAATATAAAAGATCATTTGCAATATTACCATTAAAGTCGGAGAAGGGGAAGCGTTTCACTTTTCGTGACGTTCAGTCCAATTTGCCCTACCGTGCCTATAGAAGTTTCACTTCAATAAAACAGTGCCTATAGAAGTTTCACTTCAATAAGTATTAAAAACCAACAAAGTCAAAATCTGCTTAATACTCGTATTTACAAAGCCATAAATATAAGCAAGCACGCTTTTATTAAAAATGTAAATATTACTAGAAAAAATGCACGCAACTTTAGGATCGTGTCTTTAAAAAAATTAAAAGAAATTTATGTAAATTAAATTAAAACCATGTGATTATAAACTAATTGGGCACAGGTCAAAGACAACTAGAAAGAAAGGCATACTCGTACAACTGTCTGCGTAAGATTTGAATCTAAATTGTTGAACGACTTGTAAATGCAAAGTTGTATCGTTTTACTCAATGTCTGATGCAAATTGCTCGATAAATGCAATAGTTCCTGTTCAAACAACATTGTACACATGTTGAGTCACAAATTAGATTTAATAAAAATTAATGCTGACGCTAAATACCGACGGATTTAAGTCATACTCGTGTTACGCAGGTCACTCATTTCCGTATCCGGATCATAAATTGTCGATTATATTTTGTGTTTCTAGTGAAATGCAACGGATATGCCAGTATTATATAATTCGTATTAATCAGGTCTTATCCAGAGTATGCAGATCGTGACTACTAGCAAGTGTTGTGAGGTTTTTATATCCCTAAATTATTTTATGTCGCCAGAAATAACCCCTCACGCGATTATTAAACCCTGCCTAGAGGCATGGAAGACTAGAAACATTCAAAATGCGGATACACCGGAGAATGCTACGGATACCCTGGACGGATATGGTCAGCAACACAAGGGCTCTTCAAAGAGTCAAAATTGATAGAGTTGCTGACTAATATTAAAATCCGAAAGGTATAGTGTGGGATGAATATTTTTGGTCTTTCTGGATTGATGATGTGTGAGGAGTTGAATTTCGCAAGATGTTTCCAGTTGTAGTTGAGTGTCACTGTTTGTCAGGTTGATGAGAGCGTGCAACGGGGTTTTGTTTTTGTGTAATCAAAAATCGGAAAGAAGTATTGATTTATTTTTTTCATGCTAAATATCCTCAGTGAGATACAGGCAAAAGCCTAGTTTACTGGGGATACGACAAATGAAAGGCAACAAACCCAGATCCATTAAAATTGTATGTCCAAATCAAATTATCTGTTGTTTTTCTCAAATTGTGTATATTTCTTGTCATGTGTAATAATAATAATAATAATAATAATAATCATATTTGGGTCATGTACGAGGCGTATCCAGAAAGTAAGTGTACTGAGGCTCTCACGACCAGATGGATTTTATTTTCGACATGTTGGCTACACTTCCGTGTAGCCTGACCCTTCCCCTCCGCAACGAGACTGATTTGAGGTCAGTACGTTGAGAAGTGTCGACGCGACAACACGTTTCGTGAAAAATGTCAATCCAATATCCCGCCAAGTGCGAAATACGCGGCGTCATCCGTTATCTCGTTTGGAAGGGAAACCTCCGGTTGAGGTTTATAATGAGGTGAAAACTGATTAATAATAAAATCCGAAAGGTGTCCTATTTGGGTCATGTACTTAGAGAGAAATACGAATTACTGCACCTGATAATCCAAGCCAAAATAGAGGGTCGAAGTGGTGTTGAAAGGATGCAAATCTCCTGGATCCGCAATATACGTGATTGGACTGGTATAAGGAGCGTTGGGGATCTTTTTCGGGCTGCCGGGGACAAATATGCCTACCGTCAGGTAATAGTCAACATTGGGGGTACCTGACATGACACTAGGAACAAGAAAAAGAAGCCTAGTTTTCAATTTGACAACATCGATGATTATTATCCTCCGTAGGAAGAGAGACATTTATTTTCCTTGGATCAGGGCGTAACTCAGTTCTTCGTGGGTATATCCAAGTTATTATTGGACTACCCAATTTCTCTCGGCCATGGAAGCTTTATTGACAAACTGTTTAGCTTAAAGCTTGTCACTTCGCCATGTTGTAATTTTTGCGGCTATCTGGATCAATTCGCAGATCACATTGTGTGAAACTGCGATGATAATCAGGTCAATAATTACTGAAAAGAACTTCACATCGGTTCATCTTCCGACCGATTGGCTTCTCCGATCTAGTGGCGTCAAAGGATAGTTTTGAAGCATTCAAAATTTTCTGTTCAAGATCTGGCGATTTGCTAAGCTATTTGAATTTCAGATTTCAAACTGCTTTATAAGTATACTTACTGTTCTGCAAGTTATTTTCCATATTCCGTGGTGTTGGAACTTAAGTCTGCCGTTACTACTATTATTTTTACACTCAAGGGTGTGGCCACAGGAGGAGTCCTTTAGGGCAATTGCTTCTTCGTCCCTACGTGATGACAAAAAATAAAAATTTTCATCTACTCGTGTAGATCGCACTGGATGGGGACTTATTTTGTCCCCTATAACAGTGTGGAGGTGATGGGATTAAATTGAACTGATCTAAACAATCACATTCAGTGTTACTTTCGCTCAAGAAACCCCATCTTTCTATGTTACCCTTACATTTATTCACCCCTACTTGGAGTATATTCAGTGCTCACGTTGGAGTTAAGTCAACTGAGTTAATTATTAATAAGAGGTTTTCAATTTATGTAACACACATACCATCACGCCATCTCCCTATCGGGGTAGTCAGAGGACATACATTCTTCGCCTCATCCACATCCATACACCTTCCCATACACCTTCTCATACAAGGGTATAACTCCTTGAGTGTAAGAAGAGATCTGCGTCTCCTGGTATACGTTGTCAAACTCTTTCGATTAGTTGTGAGCTGTCCAGCATTACTACAAAGATTAGCGTTAAATGTTTCTAACAATTACACTAGACTGCGCCGGCAAGAACTGTTCTCAATAACATACGCAAGAACGGGCCTTCCAGCCGCTATGCCTGTTGGAAGAGCCTTAACTCTTCTAAACGGGATATTGACATATTTCATATCACATTACCAAAAGCAAAAGTAAATTTTCTTCTTAGATTGAGTGCGTTAGAAAGCACTCATCAACATACTTAAGTGACTGTGAATATATGTGTATCATATGTTTGTGTGTATATACTCGTTTGTATGCATATACATTATTTTTTATTTTATATAATTTTTTTTCTATGTAATTTTTCTTCTTTTTTTAATGTCTTGTATTTTTCAAAGTAATTGGGCTAAGCCTGTTTTGAAAAAATAAATAAATAAAAAAAATTCCAACGATTTCTCTGACTTTCTACGTTTCCTACTTTCAAAATATAATTCATTGATTTACAAACCATACTTATCTTGGTCTTCCTCGTTCACTTACATTTACGCTATACATTTGTTTCGTTAATCTTTCTTCATTCATTCGATACATACTCAAACCATCTCAAAGTGTTCTTTTCCATCTTACTCAACACATCAGTCTTAAGTTTACATTCATTCTTAATAACTTCATTACATATTCTGTCATATATTGTCCCCCCTTCTAAGTACACTAATTTTTACATCATTTATTCAGCTCCTTTCAGTCTTTTTCCACTTCCATCTTTCACTCCTAAGCATAAAAATTGGCACTAAAGTATTGTTGTGGACTATTATCTTAATTTAAGTCAAAAGTGATACGACTGTGATTTAACACAGTTCATCATATTTCTTCTTGGGGTTGTCGTAGAATATCCACTTCTCATCTCCAGTTACAATCCGATGCAAAAAACCTTTTCTTTGTTGCCTTTGAATCAGCTGCTCGCAAGTGAAAAATCGCCTTTCAACATCTCTCGGTTTCAGTTCATAAGGCACCCAATTTCCTTGTTTTTGAATCATTCCCATGGCTCTCAATCGGACGAAGACGGCTTGATGAGTCACTCCCAATGATTCTGCAAACTCCTCTTGCGTTTGACTCTGATTTTCTTCGAGTAATGCCTCTAATTCTTTGTCCTCGATTTTTTTAGCTGTCCAGAGCGAGGCTTGTCTTCGACGCTGAAATCTCCATCCTTAAAACGTCAAAACCATTCCCTACATGATTTATCAGTTGGGGCAACGTCACCATAAACTTCGACAAGCATTCAATGGGCTTCAGCTGCACTTTTCTTCCAATTAAAGCAGAAAATTAAAACCTCCCGCAAATGCTGCTTGGTTAACACAAAATTCGACATTTTCAACACTGTACAAAACAAGGTTTTTGCATGAAATTCAAAGCGATATAAACTGAATATTATTGGCAGATGTCTAACCTCTCTGAAACCACCAAAAATTGGCTGTCATTATGAACCATTCATAACAGCCAGAGCCATCTTTTGGAAATGGACCGAACTAATTTGTACTCCCAATAACTTTATACCAGTTATGTCAAATACACGACCCACCAACAATAAGTCTGCGACCTGCCGAGCCTTCTTAAAAACTTTTTTAACTATTAGACGTAAGACAACTGTCTTCCTATCCGGAGGTTTCGAATTCGATTCCCGTTAGGGGCATTTAATTAAAAAGAATTTCGGTGTGATTTTCCCTTAACGTCTCTTAAATATCTTTAGTTATTTTATTTACTTAACACTTTTATTGCAAATACAATCTGGCGGCAATCTCTTCCAGCCAGCCAGACAAAAGTAAATGAAACAAGTTAAGTGGTCGCATAAATCATTCAAATGACTATCCATCCCCACGAAATCCATAAACACATGCGTGAGCATATTCCTGCGAACCCCAAAAAGACGGACAATCACCCGAACATTCATTTTTATATAAAGTGAGATACCATCAATCAAAAGGAAAGGAAGGGATGGCGGAGAGGAAAGAAAAAGAAAAATCAGGAATGAAACACGTTACTTTACTGACTAGAAAATTAAGAGTTTTTTCAGTTGCTTCTTAAAGCATGCCAAGGACGGAGCGAGTCTTATATTGGTTTGTAACTGATTCCAGAGTCTCACTGCATGAACAGTAAAGGACGACGTAAAGAAAGAGGAGCGGTGAACTGGAAAGGCCAATAGACAATCTCTGTTTGAGCGTAGTGCTAATTCATGATTGAAAAAAAACGCTGAAAATTTTCGGCGAGATAAGAAAGGGCCGCGGGACAGTTATTATACAATAGAGACAGTATGTGAATCTTTTTGGTTGGTTTTAAAAAAAAATACAGCATGGAAATAAACCCGTGAGGTAGTACTATGAGTGCTCGTGTGTAGGTATAACGAAAGTGTAATACAATATGTTAGGAGATGGCAAGAATATTAAAATGTTTTTTAAGAAAATAACTACTTAATATGCAGTGCAAATGTTAGCTGAAGAAGGGTAGAAGTAGACCAAAGAAAGTATGGTTGAATCAAGTAGATGATAATTTGAAAGAAGGAAATTTAAGAAGGAATAGGAATCGTCGGAGCTATATGAGATGTGCATGTATAATTGTGGGAGAGGCGAAAGTGTGTCAAGATAGATAAGTCTGGTCCTCTTTCTCTGCCTACTCTAATATGGAACAGGATAATGGTATGTACGTGCATAAGAGCTACCTATAAAGTTGTTCTTAGATCTCGCTGAAATTAAGGGAAGATAGGGTTTGATTATGTGAAAATGTACGGTGGGAACTAGCTGAATTTGTGGAAGATAGAGTTTGGTTATGTGGATATGTACGGTGGAAACTAGCTGAAGACACTGTGAGTAAGAGTCACTAGAAATAGAGTAAAAGGTCGTGCAAAAAGATGCGATGGGAGGATACATGAGGGGTCTGAACCTGACTCTAGAGATAGCCCTGGAGAGATCACGAAGGAGAGTGGAGGCTAGTTACGCAACCCCTAAATTAATATAAAAATATGAAGAAGCAAGATGTTGCTGATGCATGAAGAATTTGACAAATGTTAATCACTCACCACGTTACATCTAGATAGTGTCGGTTGTACGGAGACGTGGTGTGGTGAGTCACTTTAACACGCAGACTAACCAGCATTAATTCGGATATTGCCTTAATGGAGACGTGGATACAACGGCAGCTATTACACATAATCCTCGTTGAACGGCGATTAGTTTGAAAAAAATATGTTCATTGTTTTTTTTATTTATTTTTATTGAATCTTAGAAAAGACGTTTGTTTCCCTTTGTGATGTCATGATTATACATTTTTAATAAAACACTTATTTATTATTTTGTGTGACTACAATTTTATTTGAGTTCACTACCGGTTTCAAAGATTTCCTTCTTCCTGGTCAGGTTAGGTTAGGTTAGTTTAGGTTAGGCTAGGTTAGGTTTTTTTTTTTTTTTTGAGTGAGTTGTCTTTGGCTGCCTTGTTTATTACATACAAGGCTTATCAGCACGATTCTATTTATTTATTTTATTTTTTTCCTAGTGTTTAACTCTACATTTTGTGCTTTTGTCCCCGTGTTGCAGTGTATGGGATAGAGAGGAATGCATCTGCGCACGTCTTTTATGGAACCTATCCCGGCATTTGCCTTACGACTGAGGAATCGCAGTAAACTCAGTCGGGATGGCCGGCTCTCTGGCCTTCCGATGTGACCTTCAGTCCTCGGCATTATTCCCTGTGTCAGTGTCCGTTGTGTTCATTCTATCCCTTTCATTCATTCTTACCATGACATTGATCGCCGTCTTAATGTAGCATTGAATGGCTTCTGTGGTCTCCTTGTCGATCAACCAACTTCCAATGTCCTCCATCCTCATGGTCTGGCGGTTCAATTTGCACCGTGCCTCGAAACGTACTCTTTCGGTTGCTGGGCAATCTTGCAGGACATGTTCGACTGTCTGTTGTGTTCTGTCGTCGCATGGGCAGGTTTCCTCGTCTGCCAGTCTAAATCTCTTAAGGTATTGCCTGAATGGACCGTGTCCTGTGAGAGCCTGTGTCACCTCAAAGTTCAGAGAACTCATTTTGGCGTATGCGCGCGCCTCCTCGATGCTCTTGAAGAAGCGCTTCGTCATTCCTCCCGCCGTGTCCGTCAGATATTCTTCATTCCAGGTGTACCGGGGTTTCTCCTACAGTGGGCTAGGTTAGGTTAGGTTAGTGTGATTATTTTGTGGGCTAGGTTAGGTTAGGTTAGTGTGATTATTTTGTGTGAATACAATTTTATTTGAGTTCACTACCGGTTTCAAAGATTTCCTTCTTCCTGGTCAGGTGAAGTTGAATATCTTTAAAATATTTTTTTTTCTAATTGTAATGGGTACATAGTTCCCTGTTTAATATATTTCCCACTCAAAAGCAATCCTTTTGATCCCTCCCTACATCCCTCCCTTTATAAACCACTACTCTTACATTACAATTAGAAGCTCCTGTACCTATTGCAATTTTTAACGGTTTTATTTAATGAAATAAAGGTACTCAGGAGTATCGCTGGCAAAGTTCTTCGTGATAGAGTACGTAACACAGAAATCCGAAGGACGTGCGAAGTTGAAGGTATTGTCAGATGGGGACGACAGAAAATAATGTTCTGGATGAACACGTATCTAGAATGGCGAAACCAAAAGCCGTAAGAACGGCCAGGGACAGTATCCCCCAAGCAAGCAGGCCTCAGGCAAATTATTGTGTATTGTGGATAATTTGTCTTGTGATATAAATTGAAAATTGTGTATCTTGAATATTAAAACAATGTTAATTTAATTTAATGGGATTTAAATATAATTAATTACTGATTTAAAGCATATTTTTTGCGGTCTCCGTGTGCGTTGAATATTTTTATGTATACGTGCATATATTTAATCCACAGGGTTTTTCTTTCATGTTGTACCCTTCAACATATCCGAATTTGTGATTAGGATAAATTGAAAAACGGGGTCGGGGGACAACATTGTCTTCAGCCCCAATAATATAGCCTTCATGTTTAGAACCTTGGAGTAAGCATGGAGCTCGTGGCTCGATATTGCATGTGTTGGTGTCAATACCGCAGGTGAAGAGGAAATCACATATATTGTCACATTGGTTCGCTTAAAAAAGTCTAAATTGATTCAAGTGTCGCAAACGGATTGACTTCAAGTTTTGTCTCTTTATATTTAAGTCCCTTAATGGGATGTCTCCATTGTATCTTTCGAATCGTCTGAGAGAAGTTCCTTCGGAAAGAAATAGAACTTTGAGGTTGATTGCTTCTTCATCTAGCAAATGGATTTTTCCAAATCCATCCAATAGGGCAAGGTATTATGATAGAGCTTTTGCCGTTGTTTGTCATTTGGCGTGAAATAGTCAACATCTTCGTGTTAGAGATAAGGGTGGCATGTGCAGCTTTAGGAAGTACTTGAAGGCACCTCTTTTTGAGAGATCATATTAAATTACATGAGTGAACAATACAAACTAAAAAACACCTATAGTAGAATATGTTACTATTTTAGGAGATGTGTCCTAGAGGGAGAGATGATGATGATTTGTTGATAAATAAAACACGTTTTTGATCGCAATGCTGAAAGAGAAATTTTATTGGTAACGTAGGTATTTATACTATTCCCGCGTGTGTGCGGGAATGCGAGCAAGATATCCTTCGTCTCGTTTCTGCATTCGCTAAACGATTAATGTCGTATGTAGGTTTTTATTTATTTACGGAACTGACGCAACAGGTGTGGTGCGTTCTCGCTCTAGCATGGAATGCGCTCCGCGTCGGCTATGAGTTGAATGACTGGCGCGTGGACTTCGTACTTGTTTTTTTTTGCATTGCTAAGGAATGCAAAGGTCATTTCATCGGTCATTGACCGTGTGTGCGATCGCCACACTATCATATATCGAAGGGTGGACTTAGATTTTTAGTAGTTCGTCTTCTTTTGGTAAGTTTTCTGAGGATTTTTTGCCAAATATGTATTTTTCAACATACGTAGATGCGGAAAAGTACAATCTTTAATAGCCGCAGCCACTGCATTCATATCTTTTCACAAAAAAAATTTTTATAATATTTTTAATATATCAATAATAGGGGGCTCAAATCCCGAATAAGAGTTCCCTTAAGGAGAGTCTGGTCTCAGTGAAAAGGACTTTATTAATGCTCCTTTTATTATTATTACACGTATTAGGCACTTGCTAGCACTATTTTCAGATGAACTCTATTACCAGAATTAGACTCTTATTTTTTTTTGGTACCGTTCTCCGAACTTAAGACCTCCGGGTGGAAATCGAGCATCTTGCCAACAAGACCACAGTAGTCATCAATATATATCATAGACAATACACCCACATAACATAATGATTTATGCTTCTTCCGCATATTATCAAACTTAAATAAAATATATGTATTGTCATTTAACAATAAAATAAATATGTTAATATAATATTTATATATGAGGAAATTTTTATCTTTCTCTTTAAAGCTAATAAAATTAAAAGCTATTTTTACTATTA
>CATKWJ010001202.1:0-39667 GCA_949825065.1 Odontocerum albicorne
ATATATATATATATATATATATATATATATATATATATATATATATATATATATATATATATATATATATATATATATATATATATATATATATATATATATATATATAATTTATATTTGTTTTAGCTTGTGATATATAGTTTATGCCTAATTTCTCATGTGTTTAAAATTACATTTCACCTTTTAAGAAGTTTGAAATATTGTATATCTTTTTTTATAAAACGAATAATTTCAATATTATGAAAATGAATTTATTATGAGCTAAGTAAATATCGGATTTATAAACCAGTTTTTAAATCCGACATTAACTTATATCAAAGACAAGTTTCAATAAACAAGAACATGTAAAATCATGACGACACCTGTCTTCTGACCCGGCGGTTATGGGTTCGTTCGGAAATCAGTATCGTTATTACTTTAGGGCTCTCGAACATCTTTCTGGTTAGTTAAAGATTTGCCAGATGGCACTTAGTCCATTAGGTTGTACTGTTTGTGCGAAAGCTTAATATAATAATATTATACAATGTAAATTTAAGGTCAATCTTATTCTTATTATCAACTGATACTATATTTATATGTTAATCTCTTGTCGTCGTCGTTGCTGGGCCTCGTAGTCGAGGATCCTCTCGTCATCCCATCGTCAATTCAGTTGGAAAGCGAAGCTGCGCCGTGGAGATTACATTTATTTCTTCTTTTTTTCTCCTCTTAAGGCGAGTGAGTTGCACACCAGCAGACTCATAGGCCACATCGGTGTACCAGATCCGATAGCATACCTGAAGTGCGACGATCGGAGCACACCGGCATGTTTTTCCCCTCTTTTTTTAAAGAATAGATATGATCGAAGTCATAGGTATCTGTATACCCCCGAATACTAGGCGGAAAAAATACCTGTGTCATTCGAGGAGAATAGCACAGTGCGGGGTTCGAACCGACGACCTTCCGAGAACCGACGACCGCACGAAAGTTCAGTGCGTTACCGCGCGGTCATGGTCATGCACATCTATTGAATTTATATTTAAAAGTATTATTAATTTTTGTCCTTAGAAACGCACCTGGTGAGCAAATTTTTTGTCTTATTTCATTTGAGTGATTCTAACTAAGTACTTGTATATTTTTTTACGTAGTTTTACTTTAGCATATTATATGTGAGAATAATCTGTATATGGGTGAAATGTGTCTAAAAGCATAAAATTGTCATTTTGCACGTAAAACAAGCCAAAGCACTTAGTCATAATTCATTAGTTATGTAAACGTCCCACATATACGTTATCAGATATGTGATTCAAGTTAAATAAATGGATTTTACGGATAATCTGATATGATTCGATACGCACGTTTTTGCGAATTGTTGCAGAAACCTTGTTTTTTTCTTTATCCTCTTATCTTTGGATTTGGGTTAAACTTTTGGTTTACTAACTCAGTTAAACGATAAATTTATACATAGCTTTGGAAAAGGAAAAAAAAATATTTGAGAAAAACAAAGCGTTAAAAACTCTATTATATCATATATAATATGTGGTGTTTTAGCAGTTTACAAAGTATTCGTTATTTTTTCTATTAGTTGCAGTGTTTCGTGATCGAAATTAAAACGTTTTACGATTATTTAAGTTTTCAATTTGAATAAAGAAAATTTATAGAAAATATTTTATCTGTTCCAAATTTTAAGTTAAGAATATTTATTATTACATTTATTCAAATTGGTCAATTTCTAATAATTAAAAAAAGTAATACATTTTCGATTTTTTTACTATAAACATTTGGACAAATTTTTGAACCACACGAACCCTACTGAAAAAATAGTTTCGCATATTTAAGGGTAAACTTCAAATGATAATTTTAATCAGTCTTTGTTTTATTAGCGCATTCGCTGTAAGACCATACACAGCAGAAATAAAATGAAGGCAAATTATTTAGTAGTGAGAGAGAGCGGAAGACTTGCCTATCACGACAAACTTCCTTCGCCTTTCCTAGATCCATATATCTTATCAACCACTTATTTGTTTTGTTATTTTTTGTCATCCTTGTTTCAAAATGTTAATATTTTCTGTAACAATATTTTTTTCGATTTTTTGTCTTTCACAATTACCATCGAGATGTAAATTCGTTTAAACTTTATTTCTTTATCCATTCAAAAAATATTTCCAGATTTTACAATGTTATCATAAACTACTTTAAAATCTTACAAACGATTATATTAATTGAGTCTGAAAAAATAACCGAAAATTCCTTAGATATTGTCCATTAAAATTCAGCATCTCGGAACAAATAGACAAAGAAAACGTTTGTGTAAACGTTTTCGGCAAATGGAATTGTCGGAAATTAATGGTGCCAATAATGTCCTCCATTGTAGCACAGTGGAGTCCGAATGCTGGGCCTATGCAGTAGCGGAGTGGAGTAATAGTCACACGCGGCGCCGAACAAGTCGGTGATCGATCAGCCAAATAAAGATTAATAGCGCCGAGTGAGTGGCTCTTGGTCAGCTCTGTCAATATGGGGCTGCTTGTTCAACGCCTCTGGAGTTAATAAATCAATATATGTATACCTCCTTGTAGACAAAAAGGCTCTTTGAACACATATTACGTCTCGATTGTGTGCCGGATTTTGTTTCATTTATTGCCTTTTGAGAATACAAAAGCAACAGTTTGATATGGTTATGAATACTTGAACTGCGGATTAAAAGGAATTAAACGGTTTTTCTTATATTGAAAAGTACATTAAAACATTAAAAAAGTAGTTTCTGTGGTTGAGATTTCCGAAAGGATGGAGTTAAAACTTTATTTTAAGGTAGTTGAAGCCTAAAATGATCTGGCGCAATACTAAACGACCTCCGTAGTCTACTTGGTAAGTACTGTCTTTCATCCTGGGGATCGCGGACTCGATTCCCATTGGAATCAAGATTTTTTTTATAAAAAAAAATTACACTACAAAAGTATTACATTTTTTTAATGCTATGCCATAAAGACATAAATATGGCGAGAACTTCCGTTATTATTGTTCAAATGAAAAAAATGTGATTGTAAGTTCTTGGATATATTATAAAATGACAGATGTAAACTTTTTATGGATTAGGAGTTAACATTTTGGAAAGTGTGGTACGCTTAGGTATTCTGGGTATCAGAGTAAAAATCAATATTTTTGAGAAAGACTGAACCATTATTGTATGACTTACTTTTGATCACAATTTCGAAGTTGTAAGCCATATGCGATGGAATAGATAAAAATATACGAGCGAGTACCTTATGAAATATCATGAGGGTGAAAATATTAAAACCTCCAAAAGAGTTATAAAAAACTTTGTGAAATATATTTATTTAATCGAACCAGAGGAACCTTTGGATTGATTTCGGTCGCTACAAGGTGCCTAAAAATCAGTCAATTAATTCAAGGTACTTGCTGCATATTTTTATTATTATCTGGGATTGTTTTAAAAATATGATGTATTTTAAAATTTGATCATTGAAGTATTTGTTACGGCATATTAAAAAGTGAGTCGCAGTCTGATTATAAAGTCCGTTTGGTAATAATACTTGCACGCGCTAGACGTGTGTGAGTGCTGTTGTCTTTCTACGTGAGGTAGTACCAACAAATATGATGCGAACTGTGAGTTACTTGCCTACTCCAGTGGTTCTTAACTCAAAGGCTCGATTAATGGTGTCGAAGACAATATGGCCTTCCAGTCACGCGTTTCAAAATGTCTTCATCATTAGTGTAGATATATCAAGGGTTACCACACGAATGAATAAAAACTGTTTTATGAAAAAAATGTCAGGCTCCTTAATTGGCCTCTAGGCGAAAGTATGATTTAAAAAAGTCAATTGATTGCTTAGTTTAAAGTTTTTTATGTTTTATTGATGTGAAATGTGACTTCATTGGAGTCGGTGTTGTTAAATAAACCACACACTATTCAAAATACACAATTGCTAAAACTAATCAAAAGAGCTTCGTGGCGTGCCTTGATAAAAATTGATTAGATAGGAACATGGCGTAAACTCGCACAGAAGCAGGGGACACAATCACGTCACTCATTGTGTACGCAATAGAGGGGCACAGTGTACACAGTGACGTCATTTAACTCAAAATTGTTAACAAATGTTGCAGTAGCAATTTAATTATCCGTCGAATATTGTGCGTCAACCCTAACAAACCACACCCACGCTCGGTAAACATTAGCGTTTCCGCGGGTGCGAAGGGGTTAATGCGAGATCCAACCCTTCGTAGGCAGTTTTTTTTTTATTTTGCTTAATTGCAAAAATATAAAAATATATTTAGAACATTTTAGGGATGCGTGTCGTGACTTGCGTGGTGTCAAAATATAAGATAAAGTATAATAATTAATTATTAACACTACAAATTTTTGTGAGAGATGAATTTTATAGAAACACTTAAAGGAATCTTGAAATGGCTAAGCCGCATTACGAGAATGAGTTGTGCGAGTAACAGATTCACCGAAGAAAGAAAGGAAGAAAGTATTGGGAGAAAATTTTATTGAGGGAAACGTAAGTGTTTGATTGTTTGGAGGAGATTACCACTTGGCAATAAGCACGTCATATTATTATGCAATGAAGTGTTAAAAAAGAAGTGTGAGAAACTTGTATACGAGACGTATTGATATTGAAAAGGCAGATGTGTACTTTGGTAGAAATGTTTGGATATATATCCTCTTTGTCAACCTTAAAATGAACATTGCATGATGGTATGTACGAGCGTGTACATGCCAATTTTTTTTAGTTCTTTCTTAACCCGTTCAAATGTACTTCAAATTAAAGATACATATTTTATTTTATGACTTTATCTATGCTTTAATTTTTATTTCACAATTACAAGCTAATAATGCTCATAAAATGAAATATTTTTCAATTATATAATACATAATACGTAACATTCCATTTAAATAGTTTCAATGGAAAGGCTAACGATAGAGTACAAGTACATAACAGTGCTAAATAGTTTCAATGGAAAGGCTAACGATAGGGTACAAGCACATACCAGTGCTAAATAGTTTCAATGGAAAGGCTAACGATAGGGTACAAGTACATAACAGTGCTAAATAGGTTCAATGGAAAGGCTAACGATAGGGTATAAGTACATAACAGTGCTAAATAGTTTCAATGGAAAGGCTAACGATAGGGTACAAGTACATAACAGTGCTAAAACTCTCCAATTTGTATATATAGAAAACCATTTAATTAGGCAAGGTCTGTGACGAAGTGGTTTCATTCTTTAATAACAAATATTATATTTGTTCTCAATACCAAAACACTCAACTAAAACATAATTTTTAAACAATCCATCAATTTTATCAATTCATAGAATTTCATTAAAACTAGACATTGAATATTCAAAGTAATTGATTTCACGTACAAGTTTAACCAAGCTTGTTATTTTGATGGAAAATAATAAAATTTGTAGTAAAATCAATATGTTGAAAAGAAAATTGATAAAAGGGCATAAGCTTCGATTAAAATATTCAAACGAAAAATCTTAGTTAATCTTATTAATATTAAATCTTAGTAAGACATTAAAGCAAATAAATACATGGCTCAAATTTTAAGCTTATAACAAACGAAAACACTTTCGAACTGATTATTTATAATGAAATATTTTTGTTGAAATATCCAAAACAATATAAAATTATAACAATGCCAATATTTTTAAATCAAACGCGTAACACTGATTAAATTCAGGAAATAACATATGTAACTATACACATTTTGATTTACAATTGATACTGCTGTATATGAATATGTTAAGTAAGACTAACGCAATTAATACTAATGAACTCCGAATGTCAATACTCACGACTTCCGCTGTCTTATAAGTAAAGATTATTTATCAGAAAAGGGATAAGGGTTCGAAACTATAAAGAACCTTAAGTACCCAAAAAGCGCCTTAGTAAAAAAATCTTCCGAAGTTATCGCAATATGTGGTAGTATTACCAATACTAATGACGAATAAGGAGTTACGCGTGAAAATGCTCAATTCACAGAGCAGTAGAGGCTTCAGTACTTTCTACCAATGTTGTCTCCCGGCCATGTTTTATAGTATGCTCTCACCTTATTGCCAACATGTCTCCTTTCATTGACAGTGTTAAGAAAGTGTAAAGTTTGTTTTAAATTAAAGTTATAAAATAAGTATTCTTATTTAATAAATTTAATGATCGACAGCGTCAAACGCAACTCTCACATCCATATTATATTGTGTTTCTTGTGCATATTCTGTATTCTCAATATAGTACACGTAGTCAACTCATCTTTGCTCAATGGATGGGCATACTCTTATGGGTGAAAATCCATTGAAAAATGAGAATATGTTATATAATACGAACGAAATGAAAGATAAAATATTATTAAAAAATAAATCCATATAATAATTATAAATCCATATAAGTTGAATATTATACATTTATTATTATATATTATTACTATTAATATTACATATTATTACTAAGGAGGACCGGATCATTCCGGCAAGTAATGCTAGTTTTTAAATAAGTGAACACTCCTTATTTTAATTAATATAAAAACAAAGGGGTGGCGATTCAGTTTTTAACGGGTTAACGTGGACACAATAATTTTGATGAAACGCACCGTAAAAGCTTCGTGCTTACACCATTAAAAATATTTTATTATCGCGTGTTATAAAGGTGAAATTCCATAAATATAATTTCACGGAGTAAAAAAGCAGACAAATAATTTTATTTTAGCACCATTATTCCTAGAATATCTTGAATGTGAGCTCAAGTTTAAATTTAGTAAAATATATTATAAAAACGAAAAATATTAAATTTCTGAATTGTTAAGTGAAACGTGAAGATAAAAGAAAACGAATATTTCGAAGAATTAAAACATCCATTCGAGATTTAACTTGAAAATAAATTTGATTGAATCAAATACCTTTCTTTATTCAATTTCCATTCATAATCTATGAATTATTATATTTAATAGGTAATTTTTGAGAAGTTTGAAATGTTTTTAAACTTTGGATTTATTGAAAGTGTAGTATTACAATTTTTAGTATTTCATTACAGTCTTACTCATTACATTTTGAAAATTTATTGAATATTCGAAACAAGACTATTTGTTTCATGAATACTGTTTTTAACTAAGCAATCCATTCTTTAAATAAGATAATTGGGGCCAATGTTACTGAAAATTTGCATCAAATTAAGTGACTACACAAAAATATTTTTTTGAAAATACAAATTATCCAAATTTGCGTTACCAGTGTTCATTTCATGCACAGTTCAATCATGTTAACAGGTTAAATAATCATTTAGGTTGAGAAAAAAAACACTCATTCTCAGCTATCATCTTCCTAAACAATTGAAATTGAAAAAAATATGTCCTCATCCGAGTTGTTTACCATATCGAACAAAAGTGGTACTTAATTATTTTAAAACTGAAAGGATTAACAAAAGTAAAAGTGAGAATTCTTTTAAATACAAAATGGGTTTTAATAATTCTACCTACTGTATAACATGGACCAATGTATTTAAATTATAATTATAATCAGATAGACACAAAATATGAGAAAACAATGTATTTAAATAATATTAAATGGCGTATTAACAGTTGTATAGAATTAAGTTTTTAGCAAATTACCTTATAACGGATAGAATGGATATTTGAAAGATTTGGAACATTGATATGGTTTCGACATGTGGAAAGAAGAAATTACGAAAAAGTGACTATGGGAATATACAAGTTAAAAGTACAAGTTATGCGTGTAAGAGGTAGACCGTATAACATCCTAGTTGATATTAAATAAACTTAAAGGATATACTCGTACAATAAACAGCACCGGAATTGTAAAGCAGGTTTTGATGTTCAAGATGCCACTTTTTCTTATTCTATGGTCATGAAGCACAAAAATAACTGATCCTTTTTCATTACGACAGAATAAAACTTCTCATTGTACTTTAGGTATACTTTGTACTTAAAGTATTGTATAATGGCAAACATATTATTTTCTTTATATTAATATTCCGTAGAAAGCTGTATTCGTCAATACAAAATAAAGAAGCTTTGTGATTGCCTTGTAAGGAAGAGTGTTACATTGACGATTGTATAAAATAATACAATAGATGAATCATAATTTATAAAAAAATAAATTATTTACAAACTTTATTGTATACTGTACAACATTGCGGATTATTACCAAGGGGCAATCCCTTCTAACCAACTGGACACTTGTTTTACCAAATTTTGAGTGAAAGACGGGGGATTTAAATTGTTGATGTAGAGAATTAAACGATGCAATACCAAAATAAAATAAACATTACAAAAACAAGCAACAAAAAAAAAACGAATATAAAGTTAACAAGGTCACCAATGAACAGAAGGAACGGAAATTTGGAAATAAGAATAAAGGAAAACTAGAAAAAACACACAATACCACTAATGGGAGATGTAATGTTTTAAATTGAATGATAATAAATATGTCAACGTTGGTACGAGTCTTATACCAGCTGGTAGCTAGTTACAGAGTTTAACAGCATGGACAGTAAAAAATGTGGAGCTTATTGCAGACAAGAAGATAACTCCGTGGTATATATGGTAGTGCACTTGATTTTCAGCCCAGGAGTTTCTTGCTTCAATTAAGACGATATCCAAATATGAGTAACATTCTGTTTCGTTTTATTTAGTCACCATCAGTTTTTTTGTACAAAACTGTTAACAATATTTTCGAAAGTGCTGATCTTCGCTGACTTGTGGGATTCCATGTGCGTACGTAACATATCACAGTAGGAATAGCCAACTACCTTTATGAGGTGCCCGCCTTCAACTCAAGCCTGAGGAGGAATGAGAGTACGAGTATTCGAATCTGTGTCCACTATAATATAGTACCATATAGTGACCATATGGTAAAGATGTAACATATTGTTTTCTTCGGTGGACTTTTTAAGGGGCAAGGTGAAATCAATAACTTTCTCGCATGGGCAGGAGCAATGTTTATTTTAGATCATTTTTTTATTTAACATCTAAGTTTTATTTATTTTGATTTTAATTCACCTATTACTTGAAACAAACTAGTTTTAGGTAATGATATACGCCTTTTTTTGTTTGATTAACATTTTTGGTGTGTCCTTACAAATATTATATATTATTAGAAAACCCCTGTTATTGGTTGAACTTATATATTAATGTAACATTGTCTTTATATTTGAACAACTCTTTGTTTACCAAATAAAAATAAAATATATGTTGACTTTAACAACAGACATTTTTCAGATTAATAGGAAGAAATAAAGTCCATCAGGTTGTGCTATTTACAGAAAAAGTGCTTAACAATGCACAAAAAAGTCAAAGAAAAATCATTTTCGGGTCATCATTTTTGTTTCCTCTAAAATGAAACCTTCCTGACATTTCCAAACATCTAATTTTATGTAATCAGTTCCTTCGTTTTTTTAATAAAATTATAGCTTTAACTAAATGCAAAGAATAAAGCTACAACAAATTGAATACTAAAAATTTATGTTAAAATACAACCATTATCAGTGATCGAGCTAAGAAAGATTACCTGTTATTCTAAAATCAAAACGCTTAACATCTCTATAAAATGCGGATTTCGGGAAACGTAATTTTATAAGAAATACTAGGTAAGTCCAGAAAGTAAGTGTACTGAATTTTTGTAGGTTACAATTTTTTTTATTTAAACAATAAAAATTACGTGGTTACCGTAGTACATATGTAAGCTATTTTTCGACATAGTGGCCATTCCTCTCAATGCAGGTGGTGAAGCGAGGTATCAACTTTTTGATGCCTTCCTCGAAGTAGTTTCCCGCCAACCCCTTCGTCCACTTCTCCACCTCCTCCTTTACCTCCTCGTCGGTTGAAAACCTTTTTCCACCCATGTGCAGCTTCAGAGAGGTAAAGAGATAGTAATCTGAAGGTGCCAGGTCAGGGGAATGCGCGGGATGGTTCAGGACATCCCATTTAAACGAGGCGAGCAGTTCCTTCGTGGCGTTGGCCGTGTGTGGTCTGGTATTGTCGTGCAGCAGGCAGACTCCTTTTGTCAGCATGCCTCTCCTCTTGTTCTGAATCGCCCTCCGCAATTTTTTTAGGGTCTCACAGTATCTTGCAGAGTTTATGGTCTCCCCTTGAGGCATATATTCAATTAAAATTATGCCTTGACAGTCCCATAACAATTTCGTCAGTCACAATTGAAGGTCTTCCGCTCCTCTGATCCTCATGCACAGACGAACGACCGTTTTTAAACTCGCGACACCACTTGTACACACTCGTACGATTCATAGCTTTATCACCATATGCAGTTTTCACCTCATTATAAACCTCAACCGGAGGTTTTCCCTTCCAAACGAGATAACAGATGACGCCGCGTATTTTGCACTTGGCGGGAGACTGGATTTACATTTTTCACGAAACGTGTTGTCGCGTCGACACTTCTCAACGTACTGACCTCGAACCGGTCTCGTTGCGGAGGAGAAGGGTCAGGCTACACGGAAGTGTAGCCAACATATCGAAAATAAAATCCATCCGGTCGTGAGAGCCTCAGTACACTTACTTTCTGGATACCTCAGTACACTTACATTCTAAAAGATGAAATAAAGCAAAATACGAGTATATTTAGTTTTGCTTGAAGTATGATGCCAAAACCTTTTTTACGATCAAGACATATTCAGAAGATCGGTTTGAACATAAAATGTTATGCGCTAGTTTCTTCAGCAATTTTATGCTGAGTTTTAATGTTGTTCAGTCATTGAGAACGCAGTGAAAGCTTTTTTTAATCAACTAAAATTTGATTTAGATATAAACTTATTAAAAGGTAAATAAATTTTAATGAAGTACAAAATGAAATTTTTCCTCAAGCGTGCAGATAGATAATTTTCTTTGAACGAACAAACGGAAGAAACGAGATGAAACAATACTAAGTAGAAGCTAACTAACCCCTTTCCATCATTCTTTTTCCTTATACTCGTAGAGCGAAGTCAAATAACAAGTGTGCCGAGATTAATATTGTTCTGATCCCTTCTATTTTTTTCAGTAAGGCTTTCTTTTTTTCTATTCTTTCTCATTGTACCATGGGTCAGCGGCCCTGGCAGTGTGCGTGATTGCCAGTGGAAAATATAATTTATCATCTCTTCGTGATTTTTGTTTTTTTTTTTTGTATTATTTTTTTATTTGACGTTTACGTGTTTTATGAACGTGAAAATAGGGTGTACCCGAACCAGGGGCGGTTTATTATTTTTTTTCGGGTCGGATTTTAACATGTTTTGGAAGTCGCGCGGCCGGAACGACCGTCGTAAAAATTTGGGTAACGACGCGATATTATGCTCAAATGAAACATTATAAAATTAATAAGGGAGCGTGATTAAAAGTTGCAAAGTAATGGTGTGTTGTGGTTTTGAATACATTCTCTCTCATATTCGTTTTGGAAAATTGTTTGGAGTATTTAGTTTTACTCGTTTATATCAATTTAGTTGGATTTATACTATTTTAAAAATTTGCATGTTTTAAAGCTTTCCATAAAAAATCGTATCAGTTACGAAAAATTCTTTATAAATTCCATAACTTTTTATTTTAATTTATTAACTTTTTGTTCAAATAAAACTTTTACTCTGTTACAAAAACTCCACGAAAGAGTAAACAAATCAATTAAATTCCATTTTTTCGATTATTGAGGACTGTACAGCAAAGAAATATTTGAAAACATTTCTGCTTAAAAAACAGCTTCTTAAATAAAAATTATTATTTGAAAATATTTTGAAAATCTAACAAAATGTATAATCTTTTAAGCATGTTTCATTGATTATGAAAATAACATTAAAATGATAACACTGTTTTAAGTTCCTAGTAAAAGCTTCGTATTTTTTTCGTTAAAAAATATAAAGGACGAATCAAAAATATTTTCTGTTTAAAAAAATATTAAAGCTTCGTATTTTTTTCGTTAAAAAATATAAAGGACGAATCAAAAATATTTTCTGTTTAAAAAAATATTCATGAACAGATTTTTTGTAAAAAAAACTTTTTTCTCATCTTCAGGTTATATAATGTTCTTTTTTACGGTTTTCTTTGCATAATTATAATTGTATGAAATATGAAAAAAACTTACGTTGTTTTTCTTCACTATATTTTTTACCATGTCACTTTTGATTCAATTGTACGTTAAATCATGGACAACATAACATCTTCTTACTCCAATTCTACGTTAAATCATGGACAACATGACATATTCTTACTCCAATTCTACGTTAAATCATGGACAACATGACATATTCTTACTCCAATTCTACGTTAAATCATGGACAACATGACATCTTCTTACTCCAATTCTACGTTAAATCATAGACAACATGACATCTTCTTACTCTTTTTTCCATTAGATAAACAGAATAAACTATAGTGTAACATGTAATTTTTTATCTAAGTTACCTGAGGGAGACACTTGTGTGCTGAAATGGGTATACAGCTACTTGTATACTTTAAAATATAATGAAACAAAACAGCGCTTTGTTTTTAAATTCCATTAACTATAGATTTTCTTAAATTTACCCCTGAATAATGTAAACAAATAATTATTTTATATTCAACAAAATTAGTCCCACTATGATATACATTTTAACACAACTTTTGGATTTGTAATATGGTATAAGAAACATCTAAGTTTCAATTAACTAAATGTGAATTACAGAAGAGGGGACGGAGTGACCTTTATACACATGTTAAACATTTCTCTTTACGCTATATGGTATAACGGATTTGAATGCGAAAATTCACGAAATCGTAATTTGGCGACATGCGATGGTTAAAAGATTAAGAACGAACTCATAAATAAAGATTTCAGCGACACGAAACCACCGATTTCATTAAAGTAGTCTTTATCACGAGGTGACATCTACATTGACATTTTGAATATAAAATCAACTGAAGAATAGTCCTTTGTACAATGAATTAAATTTAATTTATGTAATTAAGTCAAAGAATTTAATTACAAATTGTTGACTGCGGCGCAAAGATTAAGTCCAACTCTTAAGGATTTTATATAAAAAAAACAATAAAATGAATTGACATAGGTTTTTTTTTCTTTTTAGTAGTTTTCACATATTTCTGAGCATCGTGACGATTATGATGACTTTTGGTGATTCGTCTCAGATAGAAGAAGCTAAGGAAGTTTTTTTAACTAGGAAAAAACTTCCTTAGCTTAATAAAAAAATGTAAAGCAATAATACGGTTAAATTAAAGAAAAAAAATTAAAACTTGTGTCCAAATATTTGATTATTCATTTGAAGTCATTTTCGATGGAAAATTATTAATTTTTGTTTTTTTATCAAAATAAATTAACCATATAAATATATTTCCAAAAGTTTGTAAATAATTTTTTTGTTTATTAACATTAAAAAGAACAACAAACAGAAACGATAACCCGAGAAATGAAAAAGTCTCAAATAGGGCGCGGGGATAATTTTTTTCTTGCTCGTATTTTTTTTACGCTAAACATTTTTAATTATTTAACAACGCTAAATAAACACATTAAGGTTTTTGCAACGTAAATTCGGTATCGAATTAAAAGTCTTCTTCGACGGTGCCCGGAGGAAGGACGCGTTTTTATTAGCCAGTTTGACTTAACCAAAAATGCCAGAGGCTGTAATTAATCATTGACGTTTTTGCCGTGTAATTCTCCTTCTTTGTTGTTTATTTGAAAAGGAGAATGAAAGTTTCCCCCTCCACCCATCGTTACAGGAGTTGGCACCAACGCCCCGCCCCGCTGTTGTCTCAAAATGATTGCTATGAAAAAGTTAAATAAACGTTGGACGATTAAATGTATTATTGTCAGCATATACTTCATTAATATATGTTGTATTCCCCATTCGCCACTGTATTTTGTTGAATAATACCAAATAGACCAATTTTAAAATTGTTTATGAGCAAAACACTAACATTTATTTGATTTGAAAATAAAAATTAAAAAGGATTTATTGGACAAATATAGATGGCTGAATAAAATTGAATCTCCTCGAGGATGAAGAATGTCCAGGAAAAACTGGGTACACCGTAGGTGAAATTCTAATGGAAGATAAAATAATAGGATACGATAGACTTTTCCTCGTGATCGAGTATAATTGTCAGCCATCTTGTAAACAAAATATGCCTGTGCGTGTATTGGTTTATTGTGTGCAACCTGTTGCATTTTAGTAATATGAGAGATGCTCGATAGAAGCATTCTTAGTCGTAACGGGGCTAGCTCCGTTGGATGAGAAGGTCCAAGGTCGCGCCGCGATTATCCTTCTCGGTAAATATCAACCCGCGAGTAAAGGTGACGTCCGCCTTCAATCCTTGCCAGAGATGACCCCTTACACGATTATTAAAGCTAACCTAGAGTCCTAGTTGTCTACTTGGCAGCATCGTTGGTCGTCCTCCTCCTTAAAAAGATAGATATTCATTTTTTCCTTGCATCAGGGTGCGCTTCGGCTCTCCGTGGGTGTAGCCAAAATATTGGACTACCAAATTTCTAACTGGTCATGGAAGCTTTAATAATAAACTCTTTAACTTCAATCCTGTCCTTTCGCCCTGTTGTGATTTTTGTGGCTATCTAGATCGATCCACAGAGTATACGAGTATTATTGCGATGATAATTGAGTCAATAATTTCCGAAGGGAACTCCACTCAGCCTTACATCGGTTCAACTTCGGACCGATTGACTACTCCGATCTACGAGTAGTGGCAACAAAGGAAAGTTTCGCTCCATTCGATTTCTTTTGTGAAAGTATTTGCAACTTGCTGGGCTGTTTGAACTCCAGACTTTAAGCCGCTTTATAAATATAATATATTTACTGCACTGCGAGTCATTTACATTCTCACATGATGCAGAATCTTAAGTCCGTCGTCACTATTATTCTTTTCACACTCAGATGTGTCGCCATGGAATGAGTCCCTTCAAACAGGTCCTTCTTTGTCACAACGTGACGTCACGCTCACAAAAAAATAAACAAGATTTTGATCTTCGAGTGTCGATCGCGCTGTATAGGAATCTACGTAATCTCCCATAAGAGCATGGGTGGTGGTGGGATCCAAGTGAACTGAACTAAACTGCATTTCAGTAAGTACACAGCCTTGACAGATCAAACTCTATGTTACGATAGCAAGGATATTACACTTCGGCAGGTTAAATCTGCTGCAGTCTTAGCTAGGTATAGTTTTCTAGAACGCATGTTTTATTTTGCTCAATAGCGCTATAAGAATTGTCCGAAACCGCAAGCACCCACTTGCTTACCACGAATGTTAACCACAAGAGCACGACCGCCGACACAAGATAAATAAAAAGGCCTTTCTAGACTTGAAATGGAAACCATTGGACTTGTTAGTCCTTAAATAATTAGGCAGTGAATTCTGGGAATTATTTTATAGAAATATTAAAAAAATCGTTATCTTCAATATCTGTAGCTTTATTAACAAGACAACTGTTTTCTAGCCCATAAGTTGCGAGTTTGATTTTCCTTGAAATCCATTTTTTCAGAAACGAGATTCAGGTACGGTTTTCCCATCAGGTTTCATTATATATAAAGGAACTGTAATACAATAAAATTGATGAAAAATAAAATAGATTTAAGAGATTAAGGCATAGGTATTCTCCGTTTCTCAACCATTACTTCAGTTATTTCCATCTGGATGAAATCGAAAGCTTAATTATGTGTGGAAAGTTAAAGATAAAATTATGAAAACCAAAATGAGTAAATTAAAATAACCTGTACATGAAAACTAGAAGCCGTGGGTGCAAAATTTATGCAATTAATATTTATAAGTCGAAGATGCGAATATTAAATATTAACCATAGGTTGGAATGATGAAGATAACGAATAATGGTATTTTTTTAACATTAATCATAATATTTAGATGCCTAAAACCTATATAACATTTTGATCAAAACTCATAACCATTTATAGGTTCACTACTAAACAAATACATCTTTTGAATGGTCTAGTAATTGCCGTTTGCTACCATATTATGCCTGAAAAATATTATTCAATCTGTGTGTCTTAAGACACTTTCAAGGTAAATTTAAAATTCTCTTGGATAACACTGGATAATTCTATACGTTTAAACTATTGTCATTTTATATATTTTTTAACATATAATTAAAAATATATGTATATACATGAGTCAAGACGTTTTTTTTAATTCATCAAATGTTTATAAGTTAGAATTGTTAAGTGTTTTAAAACACGAATTCTGAACATTAAATATATAAAAGTATTTTATACGTGATTGAAATAAATAACTTTCACAAAGATGTTGCCATGTAGGAAGGAAATTTCCTCTAGTTCATATTTTGGGGTAATAAAAATAATGGTGGGACGTTAGGAACCATATTATTTAGGGAACAGCTGTTGACGCGAGACTATTATTCTTAACCCAACATGCACTGTGGCTCAATTCCACCCGTTCGGTAGGATCCTTCTGGGTTTAACTGTAGTATAATGTAACTAGATAGTTATAATAAATTGATCAATAGAATTTTTTTTAATAACATGGTTGAAGAATATTGTATGTTTTTATTATTAAAAAAATATCTATTGTGTTTTTCTTGTTCAGTCCCATTAAATGTTTCATACTATATTTATGTCGTTAAAAACTGGAGAAATATCAGACGTTACATAACTTGTACGAAAAGTCTAGTTATTAGCTATTTGTTATTCATTATCAGCATTCTGATTTTAAACATACATTAAAACATTATATTAAAACATTATATCATCTGAAAATATATCGTGGAGCTTAAGAGCTGCATTTCGTAAATTCCAAAATACGCTTTAAAAACATTAAAATGAAAAGTTAAAGAAACTAATGTTCAGATAAATATAAACTGAATAATAAATCACATAAAAACTTTTTCCTATCACAATTATTTAAAAAACTGTGTATTTCGTTTATGCCACAATTGAAAATGAAGAGCTCCTTTCCCGATGTTAAAAATACTGTAGCTAGCAGGAGTTCAACTTTTAAAGTGTAATAGGATTAAATTTGAATCACATAATCCCCTTCAAAGTTTATTGTTACTCGTACCATTTAATGATCATATACTCGTACATATCTGATCGAAATTAATCTCTTCTTTACCGTGAAATTTAGGCTAAGCAACTTTGTTCTTTGCTTTAAAATACGAGTATACCTAATACAGATCATGCTGCAATAAACTTGAAGTTGCTAACAGAGACAATTTATTAAAATTTATGACTTTAGATTGATGTATGACATTTAATACTACAACAAAATTAAAGTTGGTAGAAACGAACAGTGACAATATTTTCATTCATGAATATTAACGTTCCAAACCCAGAATTCAATTAAATATAAATTGAACTTTAATTAAATTACATCCACAAAAAGCAGAAGTATTGTTTTGATCAGTTTCATCAGAAACAAAGATAAATGACTTTCAATTCATTCACAAGAAAGAGGATTGTGATTGGCTGTGTAAAAATATACGTCAATATCTTAGGCTAGGAAATATGAAAGACAATAATATTTTCATTTGGAATTTTCATTTTAAATCCATTCAAGTGGCAAATTTTCTATTTCTTGTGAGATTAAATTAATCCCTGGCAGCGCAGCCTCCTTCCTGATGGATCTCTCTCCAAATGGAGGCGAGGGGAGGGCGAATCAATCGTGAAATTGCGCGATATGAAGCAAGATTGATTGATTGATGGTTGAACCAAAAACTGTCATTTAGTTCAGAATGCGAGCTGACGAATAGTCTTACCACTTATTTTTTGCCACACCTCAGAGAACTGGGAATTCATTTAGTTATTATTTCACTATCATTGTCATAAATTGCAGCAAGTTCAATAATTAAATATATAAGAAATACTTTATTTTGAAAAAGAGGATCTTTTGAAATATGGACAAAAGTGGTGAGGATACAGGAATGTCAAAAGAGTATTCTTAAATATAACATTAATTTCATTTCCTGTTATCCAAACTCAGAAAATATGTTAAATATTTGAATGATATTTTTATGGTTTCGATAATCATTGAAAATTGCATTTCAATAATTCTTACCAAAGTACCTAAGGATATACTGAAAAAAATTAGATGTTTAAATATTGCGGGGGCTCCGGATAAAAAAAATAATTATCGTCATCAATCTTTTATTTTTATTTCAAATTCATAATGAAAGTTTTCAACATTGAAACGGTTATTAAGATAATATAAATATGCTCGTATAAATTAAAGAAAACCAAAACATTTATTTGTATTGATTATGTGATGACAACATCACTAGTATAACAAGTCAATAAATAAGAAAATCATACGTGTTGAACTACCAGAAAATGTAAGTAGTTAGATTAAAAAATACTGTATGATTTGAAGTCAGAAAATTAAGCTTAATTTGGTAACTTATGTAATGTTTTAAATATTTTGATTCAAGAAAGATTTTCAACTTAAAATAAAGGTTTTCTACTTTTGTGTTCAAAAACACACTTTTTGTTTTATTTAAAACATTTCAAAGAACAGCAACAAAGAGACGCAACTTTTGCGCTGTTGAAGTTATTTTCAAGCGAGCATTTCTGAGAGATAATTTAATTTTGAAATATTGTATTTAGTTACAACTTCTCCGCTGGTTTTAATATTTACCCAGTCATTTTTTGTTCCGAACCAAAAATACATTAAACAGGATTTATATTAGAACATTTCGTTTAATATATTAAATAAATTATTCCAAACTGGAGTAATTCGCGAAAGTTGGTACGTTACACTTAATGATAAGTGCCATTAGTGAGTACCTCCGTAATAAATGTAATCACATAACCCATCCTCGGATGGCATTAAATTGCCGTTTGTAAGAATTTCACAGCCAATCATCTTATATCTTACATAGAAGAACACAATTCTCTTCTTAGTGCATCGGTATTAAGACGAAGAACAAATATTATTCCTGTCTTTCTCTCTATCTACATCTTTGTCTATTATATTTGGGTATAGAGGTTATCGCCATGTTGAGGAATCACACTCCCCTAGCTTTTTTGAAACTCATTCCTACTCCAAGATCATTTTTACTCTACAAAATTCTTGTATGTGTTTCCTTCAGCTCCTTCTCGATTTTATAACCAGACGCTTTCCATATGGTTAAGTCAAAATGATATGCGGTGTCTGCTCAAAAAGACATCCCGGTTAGTTAGAATTCTCTTTGTCAAGTATCTACTAAGGCTTTGATACCGAGCCTCTATGAAGTCATTCGTATCTCTATGAAGTATATACCTTAACCTACCTTATTCTGTGGGCATCCATATTTTATGATTATAGGTTAAAACGGAGTGGTATTTCGATTTAAATTGGCTATTTTGGTAATCAATTTCATTTCAAAAAGACTGATATAATATATCAATTATGATAAATTAGACTTTTTAAAAAACGTAATTCACTCAAATGAGAGTTTTTTTACTCATTAATCAAATCATAATTCTATGCATTTATAATAAAGAACGTATTAAAATTGAATAACTCAGAATTGTGTTATTATGTCAAGCAGAATTGTGTTATTATGTCAAGCAGAATTGTGTTAGTATGGCAGCAGTCAAGCAGCAAGTTCAATGCTTATTTTGGACAATAGACCTGAAGGTCATACTATAGATCCGTTGGATATTACTTAGAATAGCCGAGGCACCCTACTGCAGAAGCCTGACAGGACACAAAAGGCCGGAGTGGAAAGCACACTCAATTATGAGTAACAAAATTAAGAGCTGGTTTCCTAGTTATCATGATAATATATATGGAGTCACTGGCCCTACCAAATACTCTAATCTAAAAGCTCAGGATGGAGAAAATTTCATGAGGTATTGTGATATATTTTCTTCGAGATTCAATATAATGTTACCGTTCTTGGGATGATTTCGGTCACTAAAGAGAGATGCATTAGGAAATTACTTTGCGAATTCAAGCAAAAAGTTATTAACGTGATCCCGAAATATGCTGAAAACCTGAAATTTTCATTTTAATGTGCTATTTCATTTCTAACCACTTTCTCTATATTAAAATCGTTTTGAGTATGCCAGATCAAATTGACTTGATTTTAAGATAATTTTACATGATAAAAAAATATATTTCAATGACAATTAAAAATACTCATGGTTTTAAATAAATTTTAAAAAAAGATCAAAAGTTATAACTATAACAATTTACGTTATAATGTTTTAATAAAGATCAACCGTAGTTAACAAGAATGATTCCAATCGTCTTTAAAATTTTCATCCCCTGGAGCTAATTATGTATGAAGCACATAGTGCTTTATAATTGTTAGTCTTATATTTTTCAGTGACATTTATTTCGTATTGTATTTTTAACACTCGTTATGTGCAGTATTACCTAAACGGTTTATTGTCATCTGGATATCTCCTCTAACCAACAAGAAATATGTTCCAAACTTTACGAATCATGTATTAGTTTAACACTCGTTATGTGCAGTGTCACCTAGTCGGTTTATTGTCATCTGGATATCTCCTCTAACCAACAAGAAATATGTTCCAAACTTTACGAATCATGTATTAGTTTAACACTCGTTATGTGCAGTATCACCTTGTCGGTTTATTGTCATCTGGATATCTCCTCTAACCAACCAGAAATATGTTCAAAAGACTTTAAGTGATTAAATAAATTCGACACATAATCCCTGGACTGGAAGATAGGCATCTTACCAATTAAGCTACGGAGGTTGTCTTTAAGTAAAACTTATTTTGATTTTTTAAGTTATTCTTATTTTTCTTTAAATCTTTTCAAATTTTACCAAAATTTTTATACTTATTTAAAAAAACTTTACATCTTTAAAATATCTCATATCGAAATTGACATAAAACTTAAAATTAAAACTGTAATATTTCCTTTTATATTCTTATGTATTTTCGTTAAAATTGTTTGTATTTTTCCTCAAGCACGCTTGTCCGTGATATATTTTCCTCAAGCACGCTTGTCCGTGATATATTTTCCTCAAGCACGCTTGTCCGTGATATATTTTCCCGGTATATCTTTACATCGATCATTGTTAGAACAAAGGTCATAAGTTGATGTAATGAGACTGACAGTCTGTACCAAAAAAAGGACAACAAAAACAGCTAAAAATATAATATCTTCGGTGAAGGTAGAATGAAAGATGTAGAAATAAAAAAATAATTAGAGGTGATCCCCCCCCCTCCCCCCACGCAACCATCCTCCATCGGCAGAATGTGGGGAAGCCCATTGAAACATAGACTAACAATTCGATGCAAATTTTGAGCAATATTTCAACAATGAAAGTGATCTCGCTTTTGGGTTGAAGATTTTTTGGAGACAAAATAAAATTTTGTCACGTAAATAATATTTTCATGAAATCATTTTTCTAACATTTCAACTTTCTGAAAATTCAGACATTTGGGAATGGGTTCACTGTGGTACAATATATTTATTCAGAGCTGTTGCTTCAAAGGCCAAAATAGGCTAAATGTTTGCCAGCCTTCGAAGACGAGGGGAACTTTAAATAAGAAAACGACAAAACGTCTTCAGAAGTATGTCGAAAAATCAAAAGTGCAGAAAAATGTCAAAAAATTAAAAGTTCCTTTGGATTTATTTAATTCATCCATTCCTTATAAAAAAAACAACAAGTTAATAGACATATTTCTCTTTACTAAATAGTTTTACGTACTGAAGATCAATCCAATAAAAAAAATAGCATTCACGTGGCAAACCCTTATTCAGACGTGGGCTCTTAGTATTAACGAACTCCGTGCCCCATTTGGTAATATGCATGTCATTCAAATCAGGCTGCACGGATTCGACTCCTGTTGAAACTCAATTTAAAATAAATTTGGATTCAACGGGAATTGAACCGCAAACCTCGTTTTAAAATGGGTTCAAGTCTGGTTTTAGATGTCTTTAACACCTTTCTGATTGGTTGGAAAAGATTGCCAAATGAAAATAAACCCGCCAGGTTGTATTGTATACAAAGATAGTGTAATACCATATATGGGTGTCAAGCTAATAGTAATAAAGACCGTCATTCTAAATTCATTCAACTATATACTCGTATGTAAGTCGCGATAAAACCTAAAATATCAAGCAGAATTTTTTTTTCAATTTTGTGAGCTGTGTGATTGTTTCAATTCTTTTAAATTTAAAATATTTTTTTCTTCAATGTGAATAACATGATTTTTCAACCAACCTAAAAGATGTCAACGAGGTTTAAAGTTCAAATGAGGCTGATACCTTTTTTGAAAAAAATGGGTACCGATGAGAATCGAACCTGCTACTTTCGGGTTGATAAATATGTGTCTTACCAATTAGGCTACGGATATCAATGTCATAATTTCGTGTTGCTTTTTATATTAACAAATGCACGCCTTTCTAACTTACATCTCTCTCCCTGGCTCCATCCCAACTCATTGTCTGCGAAGACGCATTTCTAACTTACATACATATTAAATTTAAAAAATTTGCAAAGAAAACTGAAACAATGTAGTTTTTTTTAGCTGTGTGATTGTTTCAACTCTTTTAAATTTAAAATATTTTTTTCTTCAATGTGAATAACATGATTTTTTACATAAATTTTCAACGGTGGAAAGTTCCTCAAACGAGAAGGAGAGACAGAACCTGAGTGGAGCATCAGTCTAAAGGGAAAACATCTCCCCAATTAGAAGAAGAGGCTATGGAGACCGGCGTAATGATGGCACTAGACCACTCCGAGAGGGAAGAGTCTCGCTGGAGGTGGAGGGCCCAGATACGAGAGAGGAATTTGTAGTCACATGATGCAACATCGAGGTAACATTTTGAAAAAAATCTCGAACAATGACTCTAAAATAGGATTGCATAATGCATACAACTGGAAGGTAAATAAAACTGTCAGTTGACTATTGAAACTACGTCAAGTTAATGGTTTTCACATATGTTATTATAGATTAACATTTGAAAATTATTTCCAAATTATGATCAAACTAATTGCCGTGAAAACTATGAAACACTTTGGCAAACTATTTATTACAAAACCTGTATTCGTTTATAATAAATAATTTCAAAACTCATACTTTTTTTGATAAACGGGGATTTTTTTTCTAGTGTATAACAAAACTTTATACAAATTTTACAACTAAAGAAAAAGTCCATGAATCTACTTTAATTAGTAGGTCTACAATAATGTTTTTTGTTTTAATTCGACAAACTGAAAAAAAAAACAACTTCAAAATATTAACTTATAATATCTTACAATTTCTTCCAACAAAACAGAAAGATGTTAACATACTCGTAGAATGGGTATAGTTGAAAAATTCTGTCTTTTTTTGTCTTCATGTAAGGAACCCGAAATCTCTAGGTGGCAGACAGGTTTTCTACTATTAGGATACAAAGAAATTCGAGTGTAATATACTCGTATATTTATTTTAAATTGCCATTTAATCCAAATCACTTTATTAAAAATCATAATGTTATGTTATGAATCAAAAGAAGTTTTTAATAAAAAAACTCAATTATATATTTTTATTTTAGTAACACTTGTACCAAATTTTTTGGTTTGACACATAAATGTTTTGATATTTTTTTTTACAATTTTGTTGTTGATATTCTATAATGTTTTGTTGTTGATATTCAATTCTTTAATGTTTTGTTGTTGATATTCAATTCTATAATGTTTTGAGGTTTGTTTGAGTATTGTTTTCATTTGAATTTCATTTCTTATTTTGAATTGTTTTTTGTATAATGTTTGTGATTGAATTTAGTTTTTTCTTAAAGACTGCAGCCATTATAAATTAACAAATGAAATATACAATAATATTAAGAATTCATAAATAATAAAATAATTTCAAATGAATTAAAATAAGATGTTCGTTTAACATTTCTTCCAAAATCGAAAGAATCTTTGAAAGAAAGTAGATTGTAAACAAATTAATATTCAGTTTGAAGGTGAATATTTTTGTTAGCAATTAATGACCCCCTTGAATGGGGGATGGGATGGGCATTAGCATAAACAGAGGTTCTTTAGGGACCCCATTTGAATAGGAGTCAGAGAGCTGTATAAACTCTCTATTAGTCCGGCAAATGAATAGCAACTCCGTTTAAATACAAACAATTTTAATGATTTATGAATGTATGAATAACACATTACTTGATACAAGAAACGAATGGCAAATTTGCAAATTGTATACTCGTAGTTTGTTATTCAAAATCAGGGAAAATGTAATTGCAGACCTTCAAACCAACCATTAACAAAGAATTTAATGTAAGAATTATTATGCACAGCATATTTATTTTCTAATACTCAATAGATGATACTTTTGCATATATATTTCTAATACTCAATAGATGATACTTTTGCATATATATTTCTAATACTCAATAGATGATACTTTTGCATATATATTCCTAATACTCAATAGATGATACTTTTGCATATATATTTCTAATACTCAATAGATGATACTTTTGCATATATATTTCTAATACTCAATAGATGATACTTTTGCATATATATTTCTAATACTCAATAGATGATACTTTTGCATATATATTTCTAATACTCAATAGATGATACTTTTGCATATATATTTCTAATACTCAATAGATGATACTTTTGCATATATATTTCTAATACTCAATAGATGATACTTTTGCATATATATTCCTAATACTCAATAGATGATACTTTTGCATATATATTTCTAATACTCAATAGATGATACTTTTGCATATACATTTCTAATACTCAATAGATGATACTTTTGCATATATATTTCTAATACTCAATAGATGATACTTTTGCATATATATTCCTAATACTCAATAGATGATACTTTTGCATATATATTTCTAATACTCAATAGATGATACTTTTGCATATATATTTCTAATACTCAATAGATGATATTTTTGCAAATATTTCCATGAATTACTTTGGTATTAGATGAATGCTAAGATCGAAACATTTTGTAATATTCAATAATGACAAGCTTAACACGATACGACAGGAAATCCCTTGTGATCGAGTATAACTGTCAGCAATATTAAGAACGCAGGACGCATATGTATATACTCGTATTAGTTTATAGTGTGCAAACTTTCGTACTTCAGCAAGTACACATTCTTCATAAATCAAACCTGAAGTTCCCATGGTCCCAAGATGATCGGCAGATTTAATCTGATGCAGTCTTTCGTTAGACAGAATTTTATACAGCGCTATTTTGTGTTCCTTAGTAGCGCTAAAAATTTATAATTAGCAGCATATAAGTTGGAAAAAAATGAACCTGTGGCGCCCGGATACTTGGCATGAATCATAACCTAACGTTAGACCATGGTCACCGACAGGTTTAATCTACCATGAAATTACCAATTTTTTTGAACTTGAAATATTTATCATTCTTTCTAAAATAATTCAGATGTCAGAACATTATAGCATACGAAACAAAATTCGCGGCTTCAGTTTCCATAATGAAAATTGCTTAGATATTCTTCAACATTGTATTGGAGATAACACTTAAGAAAAACAATTTTGATATTTTTTTAATAGAAATATTTATACCTGTCATTAAAATATTTTTAATGTATAATTTAAATAAAAAAATTAAAAAATCATATGTTCGACTTACGAAAAATATAACATGTTTTTCTTTAGGTGACGCAAACTTTAGAGAAACCTAGACACATCTTTGTTTGTTAAATCTTTGTCCAAATCCCATATAACTACGTTCGTTCAAGTTAAGATAAAACATATTACGACTTGGAGTGATAGGAATAATAAATAAAATATAAAAGTTTCAATTCACGTATTTTTACTTAAATGTAAGCGGTGTGGGCGTTCAATGCTTTGAATACCCAGGAGATTTCGAAGGTCAAATCATTCTTTCCAAACCAAAAAATCGGAGAAAAATATTACTGTTTAAAGTCAACTTTTTTAAAGCCTTCCAATTCAAGCTCTGAAGTTTTTGCTGGTTGCAAAAAAAATTAAAGAAGCGTCTTTAAAACAGTAAAAAATATTAGATTAAAAAGGGTGTATCAAAGGCAAACTGAGAACGAAATTATTTGAATTTTTAGTTCGTATTTAAGCTTAATTGTATGTTAATCTCTTGATTTTGTATTTTTGAAATGTATCTTTAGAGAGTAAAAATATTAAAGTAGCTCTCAGTATTGAAAAATGTTCAATTTTTTCAGTGCAATAATTTCCTTCATCAAATATTTCGGTTTTCAATTTTGTTGAACTGTATATTCAAATGATGAATTATTAATTGGGTTGATATAACAAAATAATTAATTATAATCATACGTGTATATTATCGGCTACCGTAGTCTAACGGTTAGCATTTTACACTAAGCAAACGTGCGCCCCAGGTGTTGATTTCTGGCGGAATCACTTCCGGACTTTTTTGTCTTAGACCATTTCACATCTTTTTTGTCTTTTATGTTGCGCGTCAAACATTCTTACAGGGCTACTAAGAAACACAAAAAACGCTTTATAAAGCTCTGCCTAACGAAAAGTTGCATCCAATTAAACCTACCGATCGTCACGAAAGCTTAATCTCTTTGCCATCGGCACTTTGGGTTTGATCTGTCGTTATATTGATCAAATTATATTGATCTAATTACTTATTGATCTAATTATATATTAAAAAAAAACAACTTATTAACAGTAAAACTCGTTATATTAAGTTAAATACTTATTAATTTTATACAAACATATTGTTAGTAGTTAGTAAAATAATTATTATATTATTTGCATACAAACATATCTATATAGCGAGTATGCAAAAGGAGCAGAGCTCCAACATTTATGTGTTTTGCAACGTACAATCTTCAATTATTCGTGATTCTTATTTTTGCTTTCCCTACTTTTGGTTCACGGTCAAGTTTTTATCGATTCACCTTTACCACATACGTTATGCGCTTCAGACCTTTATTATATAATTATCTTTTCATTCATATTCTCCATATGCCCAAACAATATCTGCACTCGGAGTCTTTGTTATTAATAAAATTTATCTCCGCCATGCATTCGTTTCTGACTAATTGTTTTTTTTTCTATTACAGCTTCGTTGTATAGCGTGCAACTTGGCGGGTTAACAGCATCTTTTTCAACCAACCTAAAAGATGTTATCGAGGTTTAAAGTTCAAATGAGGCTGATACCTTTTTTGAAAAAAATGGGTACCGATGAGAATCGAACCTGCTACTTTAAGGTTGATAAATATGTGTCTTACCAATTAGGCTACGGATATCAATGTCATAATTTCGTGTTGCACTTTATATTAACAAATGCACGCATTTCTAACTTACATACATATTAAATTTAAAAAAATTGCAAAGAAAGCTGTAACAATGTAGTTTTTAATTTAGAGGCTAACCCTTCATGAAGTTACCCAAATTAGAAGACCGATGACAATCCCTTTTGTAAGAGAAATTCGTTTCTGTGAATATCGCGTTTGAATTACAAATTTCCACTTTAATGTTGGTTAGAATCTAATTCAATATAATAACCTTTAATTATAGCAAGAGCCTGTTCTTGAGCATACTATATATCTACTGAGAATATAATAACCTTTAATTATAGCAAGAGCCTGTTCTTGAGCATACGATATATCTACTGATAATATAATAACCTTTAATTATAGCAAGAGCCTGTTCTTGAGCATACTATATATCTACTGAAAATATAATAACCTTTAATTATAGCAGAGGCTGTTCTTGAGCATACTATATATCTACTGAGAATATAATAACCTTTAATTATAGCAAGAGCCTGTTCTTGAATATACTATATATCTACTGAAATATAATAACCTTTAATTATAGCAAGAGCCTGTTCTTGAGCATACGATATATCTACTGATAATATAATAACCTTTAATTATAGCAAGAGCCTGTTCTTGAGCATACTATATATCTACTGAAAATATAATAACCTTTAATTATAGCAGAGGCTGTTTTTGAGCATACTATATATCTACTGAGAATATAATAACCTTTAATTATAGCAAGAGCCTGTTCTTGAGCATACTATATATCTACTGAGAATATAATAACCTTTAATTATAGCAAGAGCCTGTTCTTGAATATACTATATATCTACTGAAATATAATAACCTTTAATTATAGCAAGAGCCTGTTCTTGAGCATACTATACGAGTATATCTACTGAGAATTTAAATTATATTTAGGTATGAAATTGTGAAATTTAAAGAAATAAATATTTTTAAACACAATACATTATTTTATTATCTTGAAATTTCATAGTATACAGTACGATTGGGTTTTGTTGCTATGTGGCAATCTCTTCTAATTAATCAGAAATATTGTAGAAAGACTTTTAGTTAAAATCAAACTGAATCACTTTATGAAAACAATAATTACCAAAGATAATCGAACCCGGGCTAGAACATAAGCGAATAACCACTAGGTCATGACAATAACTACTATTTGTTTGATTGTTAAGTATTGAAAAGAGAAGAAAAATAATAAAACCATTTACCTCAAAAATAAAACCTGTTACTAAATGACAAAAATAATTTCATCACATTATTGTTTCTTAAAAACTAAACAATTTCAAAATTAGTCTAACAGGACATATAGCTATAAAAGAAAAGATTATTTGGACAAAGCAGACCAGTGGATTGATTTACAAAAAGGTGGAGAGATTAAATTCGGGATAATGCGGAAGTAGGGTTGATGCAACGGTTTAGAAATAGTAGAGTGGAAGTTTTTTTAGGGAGGCCTATATCCAGGTGTATAGAATCAGGCTAATGATAGATAAAAAAAATATGGCAAATATACTAGTTCCATCTCCAGGGGTGTATTAAGTTATATAGCTTAGTTGGTAAGATGAAAAATAAGTTGAGGGTTCGATTCGATGGTACACTGATTTTTTAAAAAGTGTTCCGGTCTAGTTTTCACCCTAGGTTTGTTAAAATACATTTTTGGTTAGTCGAAAAACATTGCGACATGGCAATAAGTTCACACGGTTGTACTGTATACAACGAATGTGTAATATAAGTTAATATTTTCGTTTACCGTAGAAAATTGACAAATAAAATAAATTAATGGATATTTTTGAAAAAGTTTGACTTAAAAAATATGAGTTAAGTGATGATAACTGAAAATCAGAAGGCCAGACCATTGATAGAAAATATAAAGTGAATTTTCTTGAAACTAAAATTAAGTGGCTTATCAAAACGAATAAAACAAAGATGTAACTGCTTTTTTTAGTTAACACCAAAGTAAACCACTTGTAATTCTAATTGTTTATTTTCTCCAAGTTGTCTAAGACCTCCACCCCAAGCAAGGAACGTGTTTGTGGTAACGTAGGCATTTGTATTTTGGAGGATAGCTGAAAAACAACAATATGAAAATACTTCGTACAGCCACTGGCGTTCAAACACATCAAAGGGAAACCCTTTCTGAAATCGTTTTGAGTAAGAAGGTGAGAGGAACAAATTAGCAGAGGCATTTATCCGCGAGCTCTCTCGGAGCGGAGTGTGATTAGCGAGGTACGGGAGGGTATCGAGCCCTCCCTCACTGTGCTGTGCTGGGGACCCTCGGAAAAGGAAGGGCGCGGATGGCTGAAGCGTCGCGTCGTCGGTACGAATCGGGTGGAGGATTAAATACTTACCTGATTTATTATCACGCTTCACAATTGAAAGTTTTAAAAAATAAAATATCGCTTTTGGTAGGTAAATGTTGCTAACAGGAACTATATTATATTGATAACCACGAATGGACTTATAAATATCAAGTAATTTTTTTTAAATTATAAACACATTTAAAGTGGGATTTTTTTATTCGAACCGACAAATATAAATTAGATTGAACATACTCGATAGTAACTTGAAATGAATTATCTTAATATTGGAAAGATATAATATACGTCACTTATTTGTCTTTGCCGAAACATATCAACATTTACTAAGCAAACGATAAACAAATCTCCACAAATCAAAACATTTACGGCGCATGAAATCACAAATATGTAGTGCAACAAAACTGAAAGAAAAAATTCTCAACAAATACAAGAAATAAAGTAAGAATGAAAAAAACAAACAGAAAATGAACATGGAGTAACTAAAAAAATATATATTTGAAAATTAAATTGAGAAAAGTGTGTCAATTTATTCTTTTTCGAGATTAACGTTTTTCCCCGTTTTAATAATAACTTAAACAAAATCCTCAACGAACTTTAAAAATTCCTTTTATAAAATACTCATATATACCGATGCCAAGAATATTCCTAATGACTCATAAAAGTAATCGATCACAACATTCGAATGTGCATCAAACAAATACACAACTTTATATCAAGACTTTTAAAAGATTTATATAATTAATATTTTTCTTATATATGTATTTGTACATATATCATACATACACATTATACATATAACATATACATACACATTTATGTAAAGTATATTGCTAAAACATTGCCCCTTAAACGGTATTGTAGATATTTTTCTGAACCAACTTTATTTATATTTGATAACGTAGAAAATATTTTTATGTAAAAGGGATTTTCTAAATCACGGTTCAAGGTATCGTTGATATTTTTGCGACGAAATCGTTTTGATTTGTTTATCATAAGAACTGTTTTTGGGATATATTTTCCCTAATGTAAATATCATTGACGTATTTCATCCCTATTTGAAGATTGTTGCCAAAAATAATTGATTTATTATCGATATGAGAAGTAAGCCTAGAAAAAAATCCTAGAAAAATTAAATATTTAGTTGGATTTGAAACGTTCAAATATTTACGATAAAAAAACTGCTGTTTCTCGCATTGTTTCTTAAATTTTAAAGAAACATTTGATTCAAGGAGATTTTTTACCATTAAGTATAGGTAGAATAAAGATTTCCGTGGAAAAAATATGAATTGAGATACTAATAACAGAAATAAAAAGAGAATCCAAACTGGAAAGGAAGGATCTCTTGTTTTTAAGGAAACTTTATAAATATTTCTTCTAAAAACATTGCAACTTTATTTTTTTATACAGTGTTATAATCGTTCTGATATGGCAGATTCTGAAATATATTTAGAGTAATACAAAACGTTTTTACAACCAAAGAATAAAGGGTATTTAAAAATCAGATCACCAACCATTTACATGTAGAATGGCAACGAAAATAAATTAAGCATTTTGACCACGTAGAGGTAGGTGATGGTAAGATAAAAGTCTTTTATTTGGCAGAAAAGATTCCGGATCCATATTTAAAAAAAAAATTGTCATATTATGTTAAATATTACTTGATCGGGGAGAAAACAGAAAAATATTGTTCAAGAAAAAACCCAATTAAACGTGGAATATAGAATACAAAATGAGAAATCAAAAAATAAGAAAAGAAATAAATCAATATTTGATTTGATGATTCAAAATATATTGTCACACAGTATGTTCATATCCTGTTCTGAAACCGAGAATACATGCTTCCACGATCTTTCTGGAGGAAATATCCGGCATGTCGGTACATTTTGAGAAAGAATGAAATGAAATCACTTGAAAATGGTTAACATTTAATAAATATTTCGTTTATGTGCATGATTGTTTATAGATGAAGATATGTGTATATTGGTGGATAGATTTATGAACTGCAAGTTTATGTGAAGTCTGTGGTTTTATCTTTCTTAAATTCTATTTAATTTTCATGTTTAGAGTCTTATAAATTTTAAAACATTAACTGAGGACTCTGTTTAAAGCGATTTTCTTACAAATTATATTGAATTTTGTCAGTGGAAGACTTCTAAATGTCTAGTTCTAGGAAAAATTATACTTCAATTTACTCGTATTAAGAAGAGCTACTTTAGAAAAAATCGATAAGATTCACTTTAGACAAAATTACTTATTATTTTACTAAGGAATATCATTTCAATATTATTCAAAAAATCTCGAGTAAAATGTGTTTATTGTAAATATTTATTTTGTAGTTTTTTGTATATTTAACTAAACACTGTTTAAGTATAAAACACTGTGGATTTTATAAATTAGAGGTATTCTACGTATATAAAAAAATATAAGTTTTCACTTTTATAATTCATAAATAAAATTCTTTCCGATATTGAAGACTTTGTAATTGTTGACCGCCGTAGGCAAGTTGATAAGAAGTACGAGTATATCTCCCAACTCGGGGATAAGATTTCTAATCCCATTGGAACCCAAAAAAGAGTTTTCAGCCTGGTAGTTTTACTTAAGGCCTCGTCTCGTTAATACCCATCTGGTTGATCTAAGAGATTGCCACATGGAAATGAATATACCAGATCTTACTGTACTCGTATATAACAGAAATGTAATACAACACATAATTACTTTCAAGTGCTATTTTGTTAGTACACCCTTATTTTTTAATACATATTATTTATTTGACTCATTTGACTTCAAAAATATTTTTTTTTAAAGTCAAGTGCTACTTTTGAGCTTCTCGTTGTATTTTCTTTTAAATATTGGTTGGAAGAGATTACCATACAAAAATCGATCCGCCAGATTGTTACGTGTACAAGAAAAGTGTAGTTTAATAAAATATACTCCTAATACAAAAAAATCCAACCAATCGACAACGAATTGTCCCCTATTCGTATTAATGTAACAATATATTCAATAAATTTCGAATAATAAAGATTGAAAACCCGCACAGCGTGTGACAAATCGCTTAATCTTTTAGCTGCCTCCCATATTGAACAGAAATAACCGTAACAAAGCCTCACCCTTCCCCTCCCCACTCTCTCCTTTTTCTTTTTATTTTTCCCGCATTTTCTCATCTCAATTTTCCTATCAAAATTATTCTTCTCTCAACAAAAGATTTTATTTTTTTGTCTTCTTTAAAATAAAAATTCCTTCTTTTTTAATTTATTTAGTCCAGATATTATTAAAATGTCGACTTTGCTAAAGGTGATTTTTTTTCTTTTGGCAATAATAAGACATCTGTGCTAGATTCAAGGTAAGCAGTTTGTTCAATTTATTAAAAAAAAAACAAATTCAAGCTATACTGTACACATTCATACACATAAATGTTTGATAAATCTCTATGAATTCAATTAAAATATTAGCGCTAGTATTCTCAAAGGCGCTTTATGGAGTAGATGATGAGAAGGAAGGAAATAAAGTGGAATAAATAGTGTTTGATAAAACAAATAACGAAGGAAAGAAATGTGATAGATGTCTTGGAGATGCGGTGTTGGAGTTTAATGCTCCACATCCCTTGGACCACAAGGCGCTCTAATTACTCTATCATCAAAAAATTAGACGTTACTGAAAAACTTTCGACAACATGCAGGAAAAGAATTCTAACACATTTTAGATATTTTACTAGAAATAATAATGAAAGTCGGCAGAAGCTGATGATCACAGTGACAGTTGAGGGGAAGTGTCTAAATACCAGAATTCAGATTGCCAAAGAAGAATATGAAGTAAACAAGCTGAAAATGTATGCCCGCAAAGACTACAACACAGGTTAGATCGTTGTAAGGACTACAGCGTCAAACAGGTAAGAGTTGAGGATGGTACTTGTAATATTTTTGCATCGATTAAGATTAGAAATGAACAATAATAATAAAATAAGGTAAACATTATTATAGCTCCTTTAACGTATTTCTGTTAAGCCGGAATAGATCGCCATATGGCTAAAAAAAGTTGTACTTTATATTATACAATTATCAAAACAAGAGAGAGAAATTAGGTTAAACAACAGATAATTTAAAACCGTTTGCAAATTAAACTTAGTCTACATTTATAAAATCCTTCAAATACAAATATGACTCATTCGGAAAATGTACAGCATATGTTATATTCAATTTGCGTTCGAGCACTGAAATTAGTGGGAAGAGCATTTCCTACAGCCATCGGGCAGGTAAAGTAACCTAGAAGGGATGCCGAATTCCATACACCTTGGTTTCTTTCATTTGCGCAGAAGACGGCTGTGAAAAAGAAATAAAGAGGCATATACAAATATCTATAAATGCTTTGACCCGATTAGTTAAAATGTTGAGAGATCAGAGTTTTTTCAATCGTACCAAAATTGAGGCAGTCAGAACTCTAATCTTTCTTTTGTTCTTGTGCAGCGCTGAAACATTGGCAATAAAAGACGAAAACGTACAATAAGATGTTGTACTGGTTTTTGAAGATGTATTGGTTTTTAAGATGTCGTACTGGCGTTGGCTGCTGAGACTCCCGTAGACCACCAGAAGTTTATATTCCAGGAGTTTAAAGTAAAGTTACGACTATACTCAAAATGTTGCCATCGTATTTTGTGGGTTTTTGAGCACATTTACAGAAGTGAGCCAGATAACCTGAAGGAATTTACCATATGGTCATAGTACTCGTAAGTGTGCTAAGAAGAAGAGTAAAAGCGCCAGCAATAAAAAGTGGTCAGGTGAGAAATTTACTAGAGGAAACCTGTACACTGCCATGCAAACGGTGGGTGATCGAGAAAAGTGGAGATGAGTCGTTGAAACCCGTAGCCCCAACATCCCCATAGATCATGACGCTTAGTAATCAGGATCGACATATGGGTATACTGCAATTAGATATTAAAACTATCGACTATTCGTGAATCATAAAGGAATCATAATTTTTATTAAAGATAAGTCGATCTTGGGAAAAATCGCATTTGTTTATTTATTCGCAATACTTAAATTTAGAATTAACAAAATTCTAATTGAATTTTTACCCAAGAGTACAAATGTATAACAATGCAAAAATGTCCCCATTTTGTGGCTTTTGAGAACCACTTCCCTAGACAAGACATCTGATGTATAAGTTGTTAAATTATTTAATCACAAACATTATATAATATAATCTATTTGTTCTTAATACTGAAATGTTTACACTCGGCATTCACAATCTTACACTTACATAAATAATTTTTTTTTATTATCCATAGTAGAAAATCTTTTTCATGGAAAGATAACCCTAGAGTAAAGGTACATGATAATGCAAAAATCCTCCATTATATAAATACAGAAAACCACAAGGCAAGTCCTGTGATTGAGTGGTCTCATTCCTTAAACGCAAATTTCATGTATTCGTCTTAAATATACATCCTTACAAATACTAAAATCCATATTAATTTCAAATAATTGATGTTGAAAAAAAAACTTATATTTCTTTTGGATTTAATCAAATACCAAATATACTCACATTCAACAATAACCAGTAACTTGTCTAAAAACACGGCCTGCTACAAAACTGTTAATTATCTTTCTTAAAAGTAGGATTTTTCCATAGGAAACCTATACAATATATATACACAGTAACGAATAATATCGGAAAAATATTTTTTATCAAATATACCCTTGGGGCGCCATAAATAAGGATGAAAGGTTAAGAACATTACTTTAATCCGATTATTTTACAAAAATAAAACACTCCACTTTCTTATTTTACCGAGGGCTTTTTTCTTGCTCAACCGAAGGGAAAAGAATCGAAAGGAATAAAAAAAGATCTTCGTTTAAAAACTTTGTCCTTTTCTGTTAAATACTTACCAAGAATTAAATTACAGCTCACAATATGGGAAAATTCAATTTGATCCCAAATTCTGATCCTCTCCAAAGGGACATTGTGAGAAGCAGGTAGAGGTAGAGGGAAAGAAACGAGACCCTTTCAACTACCCCAGGGAGGAGAATGATGGAAGGTAGAATCAAAATTATAAAAGATATAGTTTTATAAGGGAAAATCGTATCTTTCCACAGAAACAAAAGTAGAGCCATATATACCTATTATGTGTTCTTTATACTCGTATATGAAAGGAATCAAAATAATAACTTGTAATGAATATCTACTCGCATTTATATTTTTTCATGGAAAAATTTTCTTCTTTTTAAAGAATGCCAAATATTGATTTTTTTAAATTCCTTTAAATCGATTTTTTTAATATAAATTAATGGTTTTTGTGTTATTCGAGTAGTCCAAAATGTTTTTCGGTCACAATCTTCGAAGTCGTAAACCAATTATGGTGACTACACAAAAGTGTTTGAGCCTATTTTTAAGCATTGTTACATATTTGAAGTTGATTTGAAGAAATTATTAATTGAACAATAAGGATGTCACATTTTATTGAATCAAAATTAAATGTATAACATAACAACAAAATCTTCTAACTCCTTGGTATGCTAAATATGATTAATTTATATATTTTTGGTCGGCGTCATGACTCGGTAGTAACATAAGCATGCTTGCTTAACATCAAGGAATCTTCCTTTCCCTTTCAATTCACGGGGGTAACCAGCCTGTTTTACGTGAAAGCCTTTTAAAATCCGATTTAAATAAAAATTTTGTCGTCTTGTTGTTATAAAGCTCGTTTTTATACATTATTAAAGCGCTTTTAGGGTAATTGGGGTCATAATATAAAAATATTAATTCAAATTAGAAAATTTCGAAAGCTTTGATATCTTTATTTTCAAACTTGTAGTCCTAAAATTGAGGCTTGAAGAATATTGGATTAAAAACACGTATTATAACGTATTCCTATTTTAAATAAAATTGGTTATTGTATTTACACATTATATGCAGAAAAAATTAACGGGTTGATTGCCACATGACAATCACTTCCAGCCAACAAGAAATATTTAGTAACTCAACCCCCCCCCCCCCCCCCCCCCCCCCCAGTTTGCAACCAACATAATCATGTTAAAAACTAAGCCACGATGTGGATTCCAAAATGGATATAAGTATTTGAAGCAGATATTATTCACTTTGTATATACATATTATATATGGTAAATGAGAATGACCTCGTGAGAAGGAGGGTATCATATTATGTCACAAATCCAATTTATATGGACCTCGCGACTCCGTGACAGTTCAAAGATGCATCAATGATTAATTGCAACTCGTATGAAGACATATTCGTACGCTCACCGGAATGAGTGATTGAGTAACGAAATACTATATTAACTTGCATCTTAGTTTCATGTTTACGTGACTGTCAAATTAAACAAAAAGCAAAAAAATATTTTTCATGATGTAAAATTGTTTAAAAAATTACAAAAATATGTATTTACATATGTATATATATATACTATATAAATATATATATATATATATATATATATATATATATATATATATATATATATATATATATATATATATATATATATATATATATATATATATATATATATATATATATATATATATATATATATATATATATATATATATATATATATATATATATATATATATATATATATATATATATATATATATATATATATATATATATATATATATATATATATATATATATATATATATATATATATATATATATATATATATATATATATATCATCATCATCATCATCATTGCCAACCAGGGTCGATTCACTGCTGGATGAAGGTCTCCCCAAGTTGACTCCAAATAGTTCGGTCCTTTGCTCGTTGATGCCATGTGATGCTGCCATGCTTCCTGATTTCATCCATCCAGCGTACCTTTGGCCTTCTTCTGGGCCTCTTTATGCCTCTTGGGTACCATTGACGTCCATCGGGAGTCTGACATTCTGGCTACGTGTCCGGCCCATTGCCACTTCATTCTTTTGCACACCTTTATAACGTCTTCTACCTTTGTTATATTGCGAATCCAGGTGTTTCGTTTACGGTCTCTTTTAGTATATCCCAACATGCATCTCTCCATGCCCCTTTGTGCGGTCTGGAGCTTTTGTGTGTTCTTTACTGTGAGCGTCTATGTCTCGCAGACATACGTAAGTACTGGAAGAATGCAGTGGTTGTTGACCCTTCGCTTCAAAGATATTTAGAGATTACTTTTGAAGATGTTGTTCAAAAGTCCAAATGAGCTCCACGCCAGTTTTGTCCTTCGTGCTATTTCCTCCGATATGCCAGCTACAAAGGAAATAAGTTGGCCCAGATACACATATTCCTGGACAAGTTCTAGCGGCTTTCCATCTACGTTTATTGGTTTATTACAAGGTTTTCACACTGTACGAGTAAAGAACGACAAATGTATTAGAACGCAATGAAGCGACGAAATTAAAACAAGATAGTGCAGTGATCTCACTGTTATAATTTACTCGTAACAGCAGTTATTCCTGGTGCAAATGTACAGATTACTTAGTATAGAATAACAGGGGATGCAAATGAAACAATATAACTGAATTCAGCAACACGGATGCATTGGACCGCGCGCGGCATAAACTGCGTTTGATACTCGTATTTTACGTTTAAGCACTCTAAATTTAGTTTTGATTGAGCAATAATTATACACATCTTAAAATATAAACATCATTGATAATTTATAATGATACATCTTCGAAATGCTCATATACTTTTATCAGTAAGGTGGATGAATGTTTCTTCCATAGGGCTTTTCCATATTTGCACAGTATCTTGATTACTTTGGGAAATATTAAGTTATATTAATTTTATCTTCAGTAAGTGGTCATCCAACAGCAATACAGTTAATCGGTATTGATTAAGGAAAAAAATCAATAAACGTCAGTTCTTTTTACTTTAACTTCTATGGACACTTGATTTTTTTTATGGTAAACGATGTTTATTAACATAGAAATGAAGATAACAAATGTTAAACAAACTCAATGAATTAAAACATATATATGATCTCAAAGATATACATTTATATTCTTGTGACTGGAATTATTTTAATTTTAAAACATAAAGTTGAATTTTTAATTCAAAATATATTTTTTGGTTCAGGAAAATCAAATAAGGCAACGTTAAAATATTTTAGAATTTTGTGGTTAGAATTTTAAAAAACATATCAGTATAAAACGAAAAAAATAACAGTGTATTATTGAAATTTCTTGAAAAATATTAAAATGCGTCTTCACTTACCAAATTTCTAACAGTACCAAAACGATATCATTCGAATATTCTTGAAATGTTTGCAGGTTTTTCTTAATAAATGCTGTTATTTTTACCTGAAACAAAATAAATAACATTTTTAATATTACAAGATCGATTAAATAAAATTGGATTTAATTTTGATAGGTTTTTTTTCTGAAACTGGGATAAAAAAATATAAACATTTTGCATGGAAGGAAAAAAATATCATTTCAGAATGAAAAAGAACACAAAACAGTGAGGGAAAACACCGTATAAAGTACACCATATACACAGCAAAAGACAATATCCTCAACACCCTTCTTTCAATCATCTCCTCAAATTTCAGTCACCTTTCGATGGCCCTTAAATCACAACCCTCTCCATTCACCCGACCACACCCACTTGTCAAGCTGTCATTCCCTGGTCACCTCGATTGATCCCACTTAGTGGATCTGCTCGGTGATAATGCGATTAAAGCTGAATTATTATTTTAGATTTAAATGCTACTAACAGCATCACTAGGGACGAAGATGATTAGAACAGAGACGTTTAAGGGAGGATGACATTTTCAAGGGGTGATATTTTGTACAAATGTGATAAATATTTTCTATGAGTTAAATGTAACTTAGTTCAAAATGTTATTTTTATCAGAAAATTTGATATAATTTATATCAGTATTTTAGTTAATTTAAATGAATTAGTGTTTTATATATATATATATATATATATATATATATATATATATATATATATATATATATATATATATATATATATATATATATATATATATATATATATATATATATATATATATATATATATATATATATATATATATATATATATATATATATATATATATATATATATATATATATATATATATATATATATATATATATATATATATATATATATATATATA